>QNGE01004692.1:19123-56880 GCA_008508345.1 Paragonimus westermani | reverse complement strand
CAAGACTAGCGGCTGTTGACAGGACAGAATACGACGGATGGATTGGAATGGGATGTTCATCGAACTGTGCTGGCTTGAATTTTGGAGCCAGCCTCACGTTCTGGTTATCTAAATACTACTTCACTTTAGCATCCCGATCAAATGAACGCTCTCGATCGAGGTCAACATCAGCATGAGCATCTTCAGCTAAGTCAAGCAACAACCTAGCCTGCTCAACTTCCATTCTCGCCTGGGTCAGCTTACGCTCCAATGCGAATTTCCTCAGTTCGCGGATCAACAAATTTACGCTAAGTTCTCCTGAGGATCACAGTATGACAGCGTCAGACTTCCATATATCTCTAATACGCCGGCACTGGCAACGGAAAATAGGGCCTGGTTGCAGCTCTGAGCAGACCACCATGGGAATTTAAAGTAGAATACCTGGTGCATGCATTTTATATCACAGAAAGATATCTGTTATAGACGCACAGTAAGACAGGTTCTCCAAGTTTAAAAAAATAAGGCCACCCTAGAATTTGTGCAGCAATGTACAGAAAAAGGCGTTTATGGCTTCCACAGTGATTGGGCTTTAAGGTCACGGAAAAGGGAAACGGTCGTTTGGGCGCATCTCCTCGTTTTTAAAGTATAGGATGTATGCATATGATGATAAGGCAATTTATGCATATGTGCATAAAATATAAATTATATAAAAGTATTTGTATAATTCATAGCATGCAATATTTACTAATTTGTGTGTATAATATACGAAGATGATAAATATCATATATATATATATAAATGACAGTTTTCCTTTTATAAAAGTCTAGAAATTCAATCTCAGCGGAAGCCACAGTTGCGGAAGAAGGTTTACAAGTTTTATTTGAGTATCTTCCCAAGTCGACTGGTGACACTAAGCCCTGCCGCACTGACCCACAGAAGACGGGATGGAACATGAGCCTCGAGCTTAGAACCACGATCGAGAGGATCACTCTGATCAAAATTTTCTCACACTGACGGAGACTGCCAGCTTACAAAAACCCGAGTTCCTAAAAGAGATAGGACCTAGTGTGATATTCAGAATTAGGGACTTCGAATAGCCCTAGGAATCGTACGTGAATTGAAACCTCCCACGCAAGTATTAGGGAGGAGACCTGGTACTGGTAGCAGTAAGCAATTGTTATTCATCAATCGAGATGACGAATTTATGGATGTACAACAGTATTAACGAAATCACAGCCTGTCGTTGGCTGATCTCATTGGCACATTCAACAGCATAAACTGTATGTTAATTGGTGGGATACGGGACAGATGAATTGGCGAATAACGGAAGGCACAACACTGAGACCGTTCGTTCAACCCTGATGTTGTATCTTTCACGCGATATTTGGATTGGCAGTTCGTCAGATCTTCTGTTGTGTCGGGGTTTGGATAATCGGTGAATCGAGATTTCCACCACACTTACCTCTCAATATCCTGTTAGATACGTTTGAACTGCCAGCAACTACGACTGAGAGTAACATGGAGGAAAACGCGACGGGAGAAAATTTTATAATCGAGACACTTCGTTCACGAGGAACTCGGGCTCCAGTAAAACGCCTGAACATGGATACTTTTAAAAGGTCATGCGAATAGTGTTCATCTTAATAGAAGAGGTTGTTAAGTCGAAATTGGACAGACAAACTTGTGCGTACACGCCCACACATTCACGTGTCCTGACTCACGCCAGATAAGTTTTGTAGCGCGCTAACCAATCACGTGTACGAGTGCTTACGGATTTACCAGGTGGTTACTGAGCATCTGCCTTTGGTTATTTGTCCCTTGTATGCCTTTATTAATCTAACCAGTCGATACGCACTGTACTTGGTTACTTACCAATTCGTGTTCTCCATACCCAAGCGGGGCAATTCAACAATACACAACTTCCAGTAACGCTGTCAGCGGAATCTTTGGTCTGCCATGAGTGTGTATATGGTAGGTTCTGTTTACTACGTCAACCCTTGAGTGCTGTTATACGTGGTGTTTATCGAACACTGCCGCGAGTGTTTCTGATTGAACACAATTCCTTAACTGAAATTCATCGAACCGCCATCCTTGCCTCGTTGACATGCGGGCTGCATCAATTTTTAGCTGTAGCTGGATCCTCCTGGTGTTCTCATGTTCGCTCTGGTTTATCCGGATTTCTCGTTGGACCGACACGATGTTTCATAGTTGCATGTATGTGCGTACCTACTTCGCGATTTCCACGCATGCCCGAAACAATCACTTACAATTTTGGTCCGTTGACCACAAGTGTACGATTTTGTCCACATCCACCGCGTCACTTTACGGTGTTTAATTGGACTGCTAGGTGTATGGATCGGGTTCAGCTGATCTTGTTACTTAGGCTCGAAAGTTGCATATCAATCACTTCTTATGGAAGTTTATCGTTTGACATTTTTTGTCACTTAGTTGGAGCCAAACAAGCTTTCGATAATACTCAAGAGATAACTGAGTGTCATTAAGATCGTCACAACGACAACGCACTTTGTTTAGTACGCTCATCTACTGAGCCGTGGGTATGAATGTATGAGGTATTACCCAGTTTTTTGCCTAACCCCTGTTTCGTTCTTTCATTTGCGACCTAGATTTGACCCGCCTTGTTATGATCAGATACACTGTACTAACCAAATGGTGACGCTAGGCTCGCTCTCCGTGAGGTGTACTGTAGTCATTGTTATCAAATATTCCCCTTGTTCTAGTTTTTCAAGCCGTTACCGTTTCCTCCCAACCCCGGTGGAAGCGGATATGTGTCACATCAACAGATCTTTTATAGTGAAGCCACTTTGGATGCTCTCGACATCCTAAACTCCATACCACGTGAGAGTTGTCTTAACAGTATCACCAAACCTGTTCACGTCACACTGCGAATGCAAATTTGCTACAAACCACTGATGTCAAAGATAGTGTGTTCGCTTGTATACCACGACTGGTAGCTGAATAAAGAATCCGCCTCACTCACCTCACTGTAGGCCACATTCCTAGAATGACATTCCCTTAACCATTATCATTGGGAACGCCTCGCAACCAGCGTGAGGCTGGTCCGAATTCTGATGGTCGACTGGAGTTTCCACTGACATTCTTGCTCTTTGAAGGCTGACCCACAGTTGTGCGGACAGATCGTTCCCATCCGCCTCTCTAGCGTTTTTACTTGTCAACAGTGAGTTCTGCTTGGCGCACTGTGGGTAAGTCAATGAACGAAGGTCGACTGCAATCTCGCCTTAGAATAGGGTCGAGGAAACTTTCGGTGTATCAACCAAAGAGGAAGGACTAGCTTCGCAATTCCTTCCATTCAGCAATCCATCTGACTGAAGAGGCCGGCGAACTATTGTATTGACTACCGTGAATAGTGTTTTGATAATCTCACCCCACCGTACACTTCTGATGAATTGGTTTGTCTGTCTGCTTTTGCTTTAGTCAACTTATTAATTTGAAATTCCAGTCACGGGGCGAAGGACACAGCCCGCCCCATGTATTACTATCCTAATATGTTCCTTCCGCACATTCTGTCTTTTTGGACAGATAATAATGCGCGGGGTCAGCACACTGAGTCTTGCTTATTGCTGTCACACATTTTCCGACACTGAAAAGTAGTTTCGGTATCATTCGGTAGGACCTCCAAGCACCTCCTCATGTCTGCCTATCACTTGGGGTTGGTAGAAGATCGAAAACCGCTGGTAAGCACAAACTCAGACGGAGGCAGCTTGAAGCGCGGCGTCGTCACAAATAACGGCGCACAGCCTCTCGAGTTCTCTCAATGCTGAGGTATGCGCTAAGGTAGCCAATAGCGCGCTAGCGCTTCCAAACCGGTTGTTTGGAGAATTCAGACGATCATGTTTCAATGGCCTGCACAACAGCTTTATTCTCCCTCGCCTCAAGCAAGAAACCCATGTTTCGTCCTCTTCGGAAGGTCAAACTTATTCTGGAAACTTTCCGGAGGCGCCCCACGAAAGCAGTTCGTAGGTTGAGTTTGAACCTCTGTCCTGAGCGGCTTCATGAGCTAAATCTATTCTCCTTAGAGTAGCGTACGCAGACAGGCGACATGATTTTGAGGACCCCTAAAAATTCGTGCGGATTCCTGCCCACTTATGCGAATACTAGTTCACTCTGAGGGCGTTCCTTGAAACTGAAAAGTCAGTACACCGAACCTGAGCTGAGGCACCGTTTCTACTTCGTTCGGATATGCAATGCCTATATCTCTATGCCAGAGCATATTATGAGCGCCACAACAATTGATGAGTTCAAAATGCGTCCGGATCGCCACTCTATCACATACTTTGTGCCCGCGTCAAGCAGCATTGGATTTCTACGTTTTGCTTTGTTTGGTTTCACCCGAATCCTGAAAAATAACGGTTCTATTTTGTATATTGCTGGTCCCCATCGAGTATGTAACACGCAGACCAGACGCTCTCGCTCTGACTGTTCGTAGCACTTATGTCTCGAATCTGGAACAATATTGAGGCACCGGGGGACAGCAATCTTCCGGAGTAGGGGTTCGAACAACAGTCCCGAAAAGAGAAACAATACAAACAGGCATGAGCCGAAGGCCCAGTAAGCTACGCACAAAACTTACCAAACGTAAACCAAAACGGCACCGACAACACAGCAACACGCTCTATTACAACACTTAACTTCGATCCGTGCGCGCTCACTGGTTTCGGCTGCGCGTTACAACAGTGACCCTTGTTAGATCTCACCGTTCTGGGACTCAGCAAACACTGTCTGAGGCACTCTGTAAGTGGCCATATAGCGCTCGCCGTTCCTGGTCTTGCGGTCACCAAGAAGACAGTTGCTCTGTCAACTGCAAACTTGGAGGAGGCGGCAGTAGGAATTAAGGAGAAAGCTCCCAGAGGAGGGAGGGTTGTCTTGTGGGTCCGCTCTCCTACAAAGTCTTTTCCAACCGGGCTAGCTAGACCAGCCTTAGAATTTTCATTCTCCCCGGACGTCATTAACCTGGTACTCGCGAGCGAGCTGCGCGCTAAGACCACCAAAATAACAAACCGGGCATTTTGGTAGCCTTGCCAATCATGTTGAGCCCCAAGACCATGGTGGAAAAAACGGTGGATTTGAAGTCTGCCAACGCCCACCTGAGAAGCGTATCTCTCGACCGCTCTCGGCAAGAAGGGGTGAGAAGCGAGCAGCGGACTAAAACTGAGTCACGGATCATAGCAGACAAGTAGCTACAAATGGAGAATAACGTCGTAGTTTCTGTTCTTGAATCATCCCCTCAGACTCCTGTGCCTGTTTTGGAGAGTAAAGACACCCTCTATATGGTCATTCTAACGATCGGTACCCCAGACACAAGCGCCAGTATTCGGAGCACTGAGACCGCGCAGAACCCTCGTCAGAGTTACCTACCACGAAATCCACCAAACAGCCCTGCGAAAAATTCTTCCTCCGAGGAGTTTGGAAAGGAAGTAGCCTGCTGGGACCGCCTACTGAGACTTAAGAAGCACTAAGTTGGCATCCTCAATGGGCATTTATATCAGTAGGCCCACTACACTGCGCGCACTACCGTCTTCCAAACCTCTCTCCCAGAAGGCGAAATAGTCTAATTTTCCATGGGTGAAAATTTTCAAACATCTTCCCGGGAAGCGGAATTCGACAAGGGCGCAGAGGTCGCGGGTTGCGACACTAAGAATGCTGGTCAAGCGTTGTCTGGTCACTGAAGTACGCACAAGCTCTGATGTCACGTCCGCAGCCCCGAGGATGGTACATCAGAACGACCCGGAGGAACAGACCGAGTCAAGCTCCACCACCCTCCCAGATTCTAGGCCTACTTTTCCAGCCTCTTCTTCGCGCCCCCTTCTTTTTTCGCGCAGAGTTCGACGAGGAAGCAGCTTCTAAGTGTGTGTAGACGAACCATCTGGGTCTGCTTAATAAATTGCCATGAATCAGACGGCCGATTCATGATATACAACCTCACATGTTAGCTTTCACGGAGACCTAGCTTACAAGTGGCATCAGTGAGAGTGGACTAAGTGTCGCCGGGTATTCAGTTTACCACTCTAACCGAGGGAGAACGACGGGTTCCGCGAGTTTTTTCTTCAACAACATCTCCCAACACCCTCGGCCAATGATGGCCCTTAGTCCTGTGATAAATGTGACGTCCTGTTTCTTCGACTAACACTACGTGGCCAAGATTCACTCTTAATGGGAGTTACCTATCTCCCTCCCCCCTCCGACATCACCGACGCCCTTCTAGAAAACCTGGGCAACATCTTAAGACTGCAACGTTTTACTCATATGCTTATCACGGGCGACCTTGATGTAGCCAAAGTAAACAGGGCATCATTTTCTTACCAGCATTGCAAAGGCGGATTCCAGACTTCCTTGTGGACACTGATACGACGGAAGGCGTGAACACAACACGCTAACGTCTGGGCGTGGCATCTTTCCGGTCAGATTCTTTCTGTGCTCAACGTTGTCATCCTCAATGAGGGCCACCCAGCAGACAGGGTGGTCCTCAAGCTCTCACTTTGATACATTGACTACTCCCTGCTAATCTCCGATCTTATCGGCTACAGGCCAGCAGAAAGGTCCACAGTTCAAAACTTTAATTAGGCCAATCTCAACGGCCTGAAAATCTACCCAGGTTCACTTCCTGACCGCGGCTTCGAGGACCAGAACTACCGCGCGTCCCAGAGCGCAATTCGGAAAGCAGACGACTTATTTGTACCACGCAAACTGTGAGGTTTCTCTCTTCAGTCACCACTTCCGCATAGAATACATCGTCTCCACAATAACCGTTCCCATTTATTCGCAGAGCAACCGCTTACGGGAAACCCGGTGGACATAATTACCTTCCACATTGCCCGAACTAGGCGCAGGCGAGAAAGCCGTGAACACACCAAATTCTTACAAGAGCAAGGTCCTCCTTAGAGTCAGCAAAAACAAAACTTCTTATTCAGGCATATGCGGCGACTGAAGAGGAATAATTTTTCAGCTCCTTCTGGCGACCGTCCGACAGGCCGACCTCATCAGTTTCACTGGTTGCAGCCGAGTTATTCGGAGGGTACTGCTCGACAGTCTATAACGTCGCTGCGCCGAATTGGCACCCTATCCCCCAGAACTTTCGGCAACCACTCGTTACCGCTCAATTCATCGTGCTAGATGTTGAAGATCTTTTATTTAATCTTAATCCATACACTGAAATGGGTTCTGACAAGATTCATTTTAGAACTCTCAGAGAAGCAGCTGCTAGTCTGGCAGAATCTCTTTATAAGCTGTTTACACAAGCACTTCTCATTGGCATTCCTCCTAATGAACGGGAAGAGGTGACGGACACGTGTTTAGTTAAGGCCGGCGACCGTCACCCTCCGGCTAGCTAAGGGCCAATAAGCCTTACTAGCATCCCGTGCAAGGTAACGAGGCGTCTGGTGAAGCGTGCCATCCTCAACCACTTCCTATTTAACCACCCTTGTTCTTTTACTCGGCATGGCTTCTTTTCTGAACGGTCATGCACAACAAGCGTGCTTATCCTCATGGACAACCTCATTTCAAGGTGTTAGACCATGTCTCGCGCGATCCCTTGAATCACAAACTGGAAGCCTATGGTACTCAAGAAGAGGTTTCTCGCTGGATTGCCTCATGTTTCATAGTAGAATATCAGAGTTAAAACCTGCTCAGACATTTCGTCTCTCCTTATTGTGTCTGCGGGAGCTCCTCAAGAATCAATGCTAGGTCTTCTGTTAGTTCTGATATGCTTCAACTACCTTCCGGACACCATTTTCGACAACGCCCTCCTACACGCCGACGACGTAGAATTCTGGAGTGTCACCGATACCAGTGCATTGCAGATTAATAATGACGCGACTAAGCACTGGTCGGGCGATTGAAACCTACCACTAAGTGAAAACTAGTAAGCTCACATGTCACTCAGTAAGGCTTCTGGCAATGCCCTCTTGATTCATAAAGTGCTTAGCGTAGTAGAAGAAAATCGGTTCAAAGGAAGGTATTGGCATTTGGGTGTTATCTAATTTGTTCTTCACGCGTCACCATGAGGTGACAACAGAAAAGGGATTTGCCGCTCTTAATATGATTAAGCACCATTTCCCCCCGCATAAACGAGAAATAAACTCGAACGCTTCACGGATTTTATGCAAGACCGCTCCTCAAGTTCGCTAATTAGTTCGTGCACCTCGGCCTGAAAAATGACGTTAGCTGTTGAGCGTGTTTAGCACGCGGCTACCAAACTGGTCACGAACCTGGGAGTCCCGAATTGAAAGTCTTCACTTGCATTCATTTGAACTTCGATGGCTCACAGGTGATTTAATTCTCACACACGTCTTCTCCAGAGTAGATCCTCACTGTGGCGAGTGATAACGGCTGGCGGGAACATAACTGGAGACTTTTCAAGTTCCGTCCTCGAACCTTTTCAGGCAGCAGTTTTTTCCTGTAGGGTTATCAACCTTTGGAACTGCTTCCCCTCTGAGGCCATCAGGAGCGCTCCTAGGAAGCGTTTCAAGGCTTTGATTGATTCGCATTTACTTACAAGTTAATTATTTCAGTAATCGTTGAATCGCTGAACGGTAGGCATGTATTTATTTGTTCTCCATTTTAGCCCTCCGGTACAAACAAGAAAAGTTGAGACGTGTCGCTACCCTTTTGATACAGAGATTCCCTGCCTGGTAAAACGGAATCACCAAAATCTATCGCTTTCCACTTCTGTCTATCACCCGCTGGACTCAATGAACCCGTTGGTACGCAAGAGACCGCGGAACCAGTTAACATTGGATCTTGAGTACGTAGTCACATCGAGCAAAGACAGAGAGACGACGGCAACACGGAGCCCAACACTGGTGTCCTTAATTTCGAAAAATAGTAGCAAACACGCTGAGTACCAGTAACAAGTGAATGATTTGTTTATCTGTGTTAATAATGCAAATAAAACCACTCGAGCGGCTGCGTGATGTCTGCCCAGCAGGAGACTGTAGCTGTTGATGATCTTAATGAGGATGAGGGTTGTGGTCCATTATCTATACAAAAGTTAGAAGTGAGTTGTCTCTGAAGCGTGCCCAGATATTTTCCGTTCACGTCGTTATTCCCAGTACGCTGTTCACGTGTGACTGCAATCTTACAACGGATGCCGTAAGGTTCACGTGGCGCGTATAACTCATGATTTTTCGGGCTCATAAGTGCGTGTGGATTACAACCGTTTTAGCGATTTGCTGGCAGCTTCGAGGCTGGAGGCCTAGGCAACTCGGATCCAGTCATTACGTCTGTTTAAATTTCCCGCGTTTTTCTGTCGACCCGAGAGGCAATATTCGGAAACTAATACTGCTCCTGGGAATTTCAGCAAGCACCAAGAAGGGAACAGGTTATTTTGCTCGGAATGTCCTGAATAGGTCGGAACCTAACAACACATTGAAGCGGTCTCTAAACTAGCAGCTAACAACCTCAAGTGATTAGTAACCGTAAGAAAGAAATGGTTGCCTAAGGAAGGTGCAAAGTCGGAACCAGTGGAGATCCATGTTGTCAACTGGTATCAGCCACTGAGGTAAGCAATTGTTGCACGAGTCCTACGCAAAGGAAAAAGTGTGTGGAGATTAGGCCACTGCAAAGTTTCCGAAACTCAAGTGGTTAAAGATCGGGAATTTCAAGTCGATACTCGTAGGAAAAGTGCCTCAGGTCTGTGGTCATTTTGGTGGCTACTTACTGGAAACGTTCAGCATGTTTTTTCTCATGTCGGTACACACGAATTGATCAGCATTTGCAAGCGGTAATATATAGACTCCGTTCGAAAAGCATACCAGTTTACGTGGATAAAGGCTTTTATCCTCCCAGAAATTTCGATTTCCTTTTTGCTGGCCATCTGGTGGTGATAAAAGGATGCGCTAGACAACAGTGAAGTCAATGTATTTTTCCCGGGCGAACTTCCGCAACATTTGTTGCAGTATGAGTTGTGTATCACGGATAGATTCTCGGAGTCTCCCCCGACTGACGTGCACATTTGCTGATGTTTGAGGAGAGACTAGCCATCTGGCTGGCAATCACTACTACAAGATCAGTCTGTGATGCACTGGGATCACAGTCTGGATTCTTAGTCGTCAACATAAATCAGCGTTGTTGAAAGTCATGTCAGAAAGGCCGTTGATATATATGGGAAATAACAATGGATTAAACAGGGATCTTTCAGGTAATTCCATGGGAATCGAGAAGGGAGAAGCACTATTTGGCACGACTTTTACTCTGAATGTTATCAAGGAACAAGGTGATGCGATGCAGAATCTCTNATTTATTATAGTCGCTACAATGGGCTTGCAGTTTATATACAAAAGCCCTTTGGGGTACGATCGAAAGCTTTGAGAAAACCAAAGAAGATAGACTAGTCCGGTGTCATTTACATTGTTTAAAGTGAACATTGGACTCCGTTATATTCATCTGTAACTCAGGCATGTGATGATTATGCTGACGACAATGTGTCGCTGTTCGACAACTTCGAGGGAGCACAAACAACAGTAGACGCCTTTCCGCGTTCTGCTGAGTTCTTCGGAATGCGCTTTGCAGCCTCAGAATGCAAAGTGCTTCTNGACGCCTTTCCGCGTTCTGCTGAGTTCTTCGGAATGCGCTTTGCAGCCTCAGAATGCAAAGTGCTTCTGCAAGACTGCTGTTATAACGTGGAGTTATTGTTGGATAATGAACTGGAATTTGTTGGCCGGTTTGTGTACTTCGGGTACCGCATCAGGGACAACCGGGGTGTAGGGAACGAAATCGAAGCGCGTATCTCTAAAGCTAGGGCGGTGTTCGCTAGCCTGGAGCACATATGACGATAGAGAGGTCTCTCTGAAGCCTAAGGGTCGCGTATACAAGACAACTCTGAGGGCTATATTACTTTATAGTAGCGAGGCTTGGTCGCTCAGGGCAGAAAAATTTAACCGTCTTCAGGTATTTGACCACTGATGTCTGCGCCCAGTCGCCCGTATCAGGTGGCACCATTGAGTTAGCATCGAAGAGGTTAGGAGGCAGGTGTTCGGCACTGATTGTCAAAGGAGTTCTTTTGTTTACTCCTTACGTTTGCGCAGATTTAGATGGTTAGGTGTGGTGTCGAGGATGTCAGCTAGTCGTCTGCCACACCAAGCACTCTTTGTCGGCGCTGCAGCCAACTGGCGTAAGGTGCGAGGTGGATAAATGGTGACCTGGCGTAGACAAATGAAATAGTTCAGGAAGGATTTGGCCACTGGAAGTCGTGTCCGCCTGCCGGGCTGAGGCCCCCGTGACTCACAGAGTTAGTTGTTGGAGACTTCTTCATGATTGTATGGCTGTCTCTGAGGGCCATTGGAAATATGCAGGCCACTCCGAGGTGTTTGTAAACGAGTGTTCCAAATCAACGTGCTGCTGTATGAAAGAAAAACCAGACGCATCCTACCTAAACCCTAAAAGTTACATTAAACGTTGTGGAGAGTTTTTTTTTGCTGTTGGTACTGTCGTTTGAGGAGTAGGTCGGAATCGTCGTTCACTTTAAATTTTATAAGATGTGCCTATTGAGAGAACAATGCATCGCCGTCTTCGTGAAAGACTAGCGCACCCAAACTTTCAACTTGTTAGTCCGACCAGGTTAGAGACGAACTTTCTTGGGAGATTGGTAGTAGGTAATATCGAGCCCTATCCCACTCGCCTTAGGCTTTCAAGTGTAGTTCAACATGGTTTCACATGCCGTCACATCTGTCTCACAGACCTCCTTACCACAAGTAGGAAGTGTGATGATGTACTACGTCAGGGCTATGTGGTTGGTGAGATTTGAGCGACGCTGTTGATGAAGTACGTCGGCAGCGGATGCACATGAAGCTACTCTTTTGGACCAAGTAGGAAGGTCATTTTTATGTATCTGCTCTCTCGCGAGGCCGGGCGATGTTTCTTGTTGGATCCAGCGTCGCTCCTGAGTATGCTGTGATGGGTGGGCTACCTTAGAGTTTGGTTTTTGTGTTCTCTCGTTTTGTGTTAATAAGCTTCCTTGTTTTCCCGAAGCATGTTTACTAGTGCTTGTAAATCATCCTAAGATGTGTGAAATCGTGGACACTTCAGGAAGGTCAGAGGTTTTGCAGGGAACCACAAAACACCGGCTTTGGATACGACCTACAGAGAGCATTGTCAATAAGCCCTGGTAAACACAGCTGTGCGTATTGTCCATGATATTGCTGCCGCCTCTGTTGCTGCTACATCTACATGAGCAACGGGGAGAACGGGTCTGCCTGTTATTAGTTTGTAGGTCGATTTTCGTCTCACTATCTCTGGCAACTTCAGGGCCAGCGGCTAACGGGATGAGGCTGTTGACAGAGTCTTTCGTTTGCTTTGGGCGGCTCGCCGAATTTTTTGGCTGCGCTCTCTTTAACTCGTTTGTGAGACTGCACCTTATTTACTGCGTGTAAGTAAACACCCCATGATAACTGCGCAATAACGCAGTACCAATGTCTGTAGTTTGTACGTGAACATCCGCCTGATGCATGTTTTGAAAATTGCCACGCTCCCAGGAGTTACGGAATATGTATACTCAATGTTTTCACGCGTGACCCTGGAGTGGTTCAATCCTCATCTACTGTTTACTAGCACACCTTTCTACCTTGACTACCTTCGAGTGTTTCGTGGTGGTACGACCACATAATTTCCGTGAATATCCGCTGATGTTCTTTTCTGTAGCATTCAGCTGGCTGTGTCCATACACACAGGACGCCTAGCTCTAATTTGGAATAGTAGATTGTGATAATCGGACACACTTATTTTACTTAAAATCCAAACGTTTTATCCGTTTCTTTCGGTAGTAATAGTAACGACAGGGACTCGAACCGTTACACCTTTGGGATTCCATCTTTTAAAGTGAACCAATGCGTACATTGTGCCGTACAGCCGACGGTGGCAGACACCAGGCGGGTATCTCGAAGCGCCCAACCAGTCTACGTTTCTAGCCTCTGTCAAGTGAGTTCGATTCACCGCTTTCTCATTGAAAGTGGCTTACCAATCAAACTTTGAAAATCAGCGTCACTATCCAGGAAAACAACTATTTTGGGGAGCCAGCCGTCCTAGGCCGGGGAAATTCAGCCCTTTGTACAGTTTGTTGCAGAAGAGTAGTGCGAATAGCTTACCGCCCATTTCATCCTGTTCTCAAAGGGATGCACGGCGTGTACTTGGCACCCCGGATGACTGAATTATACTCAGAGGGCGCATGAAGCCACCTCTTCCTCTCGGTAAATAAGGGAAGGTACAAAACATCTCGATCGAAAAGTTGACTCCCTCGGCCTGGCGAATCTGTTTCTTGTAATTAACTTTCACTCTGAAATCTCGTACTGCTCCTGTGATCTTTTGTTCGTTCTCATGCAAACTGGGCACTCTTGTCTCGTGAAACTCAGTGGGAGTGTGAACCGACATGCTGTATCACGAACTTTCCGTATCGTTACCCTGTGGGTCAAGTTGTTCGTTTGGGCCTGCGAGTTGGGCATTGTTACCAAACCTCTTGGCTTGAGTACTTGAAGGCATGGCGTCCTCACGGACTTTATGCCAGTGAAATCACTGTCTCATCATCATCACTGTCTAGGTGTTAGCTTTATACTTCTTCCTAGCTATGGTCCCTTTTTCTCGAGAGGTCGTGATATACGGGGCGGATGTCCTAATGAGTTCAAGCCCTAGGAATGGACAACTATGGACTGTTTATTGAATACTTATTTCTCCCATGACATATTTATAACTTCCTGAGGAAATCGAAATTTTGATCACTTTTAAATACGTATCAAAATTAGTTTCCGTTAGGAATTTAAGTGCGTTCTCATAGGGAGCTCATCGTACTGTAGCAGATGGCCAGATCGGAGATGCTATTATTCCAAAACTCAGTGGAATATCTCAACGTGATGGTGAGGTGTTTCCGAAGCTCACAGCGAGTGGATTGCGGACAGCATGGGCGACCGGGCGAATCATCGCTTAACGGAATTGGACCAACAGACAAGAATTAGCAGGCAAAAAATTCTCAGGACAGAAAGCGTCAGCCACCTACATACAAATCAGGCAGAGATGCACACGACGTTTGAGTTGAAACCGCCTCTGTACTGTGGTTTGAAATTGTGGCTCACAAACGCGAGCGCGCACATGGTCTGGAAACGTGTGGTTTGGACAAAATTATCACGCGTCCTTGAACGACTCTACTACAATATGGGGTGACCATACTTGTTCATAGATACAACAGTGTTGTTGATGTCTGTGAAGGTACTGGGGTCAAAACGTTTGGAAAAATCCACCAGTATGTCTGCCGTTTCTATAGAAGATCTTACGGAAGGAACGTTTTAGAAACGTCCAGTGACTATTACTAGTCGTTATCAGTTTTACAGTTCGGAATTATTGTTGCTTAGATTCAGATTTTTACAAGCAACAAGGGATTGTCTGATCAGGATTCCGTGCACGAAAGCCTGCGTGACACCACTGGTTATTAGTTGTTGAATTCTTGTTAACCCACACTATGTTAAAGAAGCATGTAGAATTACAGGTTCACTTTCATTGGTGGGTATGAATAAACCCACGTCATCGACTTCTGAGATAGTGCCCGTTTGTGGTAGCTTTTGGAGAACTGTTTTACACGAGTGTTGGTTAGGTGTAACTAGGGTTGGACCTTTGCAAAACCATTCAACGGAATTATTATTGAATGTCAGTGGGAACCTACAGCTAATGGCAATCGAGTGTGAGGGCAACTTGACGATGTGCATTTTCCTTTGTGCGCAAAATCCCATTAGACACTCGCAAAGGATCATACTAGAAGAACAAAGAGTGCACACTAGCTTTTACGACTGTGATGAAATGAACAAGCGACGGATATTGGAAAGCGAGAGTGGCCTTCTGAGAAAGGGCGCAACGAGACCGTAATCCATCCCGGCAAAAATGTTGATAGTCGCCGAGGAAAATGCTGTAACGAAGAAACAGCGTATATCTAGGGCTCATCTGTATTGACTGTTAATAAGTAGGCCTTTCTTAGTTAATTTTTATAGTTCTTTCATTGCAGTCCTCTTTTGTGAGTGTTCGGTTTTAGGACTAGGTTGCTTATACTGTATTACCGAGGAAATTTTAGTCTGAACGTGACCATGCATTTGTAAAATATCCGCACCAAACTTAATACGAATGAAGTTGAACAGACTGGGCGTCGTGTTTAATATGTTATTGATAAAAAATATTGAGAATAACACAACGTTACGAGCAAGTTGTAATACTCTACGTTTCAACCACCTCGAGTGGCCTTCCTCAGGAGTGTTGTAATCGATTACAACACTCCTGAGGAAGGCCACTCGAGGTGGTTGAAACGTAGAGTATTACAACTTGCTCGTAACGTTGTGTTATTCATAATCTGTTGATCAGTGACCATGCATTACTTTGTATAAACCCAATCTAATCCCTTCGATCTAATTTTGGTTATGGTAACAGTTGCTCTGTGCCCATTTGTGCATACGTGCGAAAGCTGAATTACTGTACTGTATACTTCACCTTATTGTTTCTGCTTGACCCCATTCACCAGAGTGCTGGGATTGCCGCGGCCGACATCAAGAAGCTCCGTGAGGCTGGTTTTCATTCTGTAGAAAGCATCCAGTTTGTTCCAAAGAAAACGCTGTTAGCTATCAAAGGCATCAGTGAGGCCAAAGCAGATAAAATCACAGTTAGTTTCGATGACACTTCCCCAAGCAGTTTTCCTTACTCAGGAAGCGTCTCAAAAGCTCGTTCCTTTCGGCTTTACAACGGCCACCGAATTTCATCAGAAGCGATCGGAAATAATTCAGCTGACCACCGGTTCCAAAGAATTAGACAAACTTCTGCAAGGTAAGGGGCTTTTTTTCTATCGTCCTGCTGGAATCCTAATTGCATTTCACTTCGTGTTTGTTCGGCCATCATACTTTTTCGCTTATTTTCGCATGTAGTTTAATTACTTGTGTCTATGTGTAAATACAAAACACGGTTGGCAGCATCTGGTTCGGATTAGCCTGTCACAGTGACCGAAGTCAAGGGACGCCTGCGTTTACAAAACACTGTGAAGCGCGAGTCGTATTTTCAATAGCCGAAGGAATGCAAATCAGTATATTAGATCAAAACTGCACCGTGTCATAAGTGCACAGATATATATATATATATATGATTAAACCACGAGGAATAGCAAACGTATCACAATATGAGAAGAAAAGGCAAAGGAGAGGGATAAAAGGGAAACAGTTGTAACTATGCATATAGAGACTCGCAACGCGAGCGCCATTGACTTCTGCTCTTCCCCTTATTAGACAGCGTCCTCGACCAAAGGTGTTCATTGTCCTTCAGACCCTAGCCGAGAAGCCGAGAGTGCCCTACTGAAACAGGCCTCACAACGGGTGCCTTTCTACTTCGAACTCATGCGTTGATCATCAGGCTGCCACTTCCAGCCCAATCTACCACTTGCAAAATGTGGCAGGTGGTGAGCTGGCATTCACGGTGAGACTGGACCTTGACGTGGTGTGACGGCNTGTGAAACGAAATAACTATGCTTCGGGGTCGACAGAGTTCATCCGTTCCAAAGACACGTTAGCGAACTTCATCATTGCTGACATTTTTCACCACCACATGCTTCTGATGCTTTGGAGACACCGGGGTTTGAAAACGGATACTCTGTGAGCATTCCGCGCGGATGGACCAGGTTTCGATGTCGTACGGTAGAACCGCCCTTATGGCGGCATCGTGCACTCGGTCCTTCGCATGACTGAGATCATGACGACACTACAGACATCATAAGTTACCAATCTACGCCATCTGTACAGACAGTCAAAGTGGCTTATTGCGTTTTATGATAGTATGTAGCCTCCATCTTTTAGTGTGTTCAGTTCCACTCACATTTAGCAAGTACACTTTCATCCAATTGGATTTCGCGCTTCGTCTGAATACCATTCGATTTTTGATGGATTTCATATTGATATACACGCCCATGTGAGTACGGCGTACAAAGTTTGGGAGGGACATCCTTCTGGCGTTCACTGAGATACGGAAGAGCTTCCCAGATACCACAGCTGGTAGAGCGACTCGAGTAAGCTGTTTGTCATTTTCTTGCGGCTCGTAATACCTATGTAGAACAGAAAAACGATCGGCGAACGTACTCAGCTAACAATCGAAGGATTCAAATAGCACTGTTGCAAACAATCAGGCTCGACTGTGCAAAACCGATTTCACATCAGAAGCAGAATGGTGAGAGGCACGTATGATGGGCTTTATTCATCTAACAATTAGCGTGTGACAACCGGCGTGGGAAATGTAAACAATTCACTAACTCAAAGGTGAAATAAATACCACAGAATGTTAAAATTCTTCCCCGCCAAGAAATGTGGGTAGACAACAAATAAGTCACAGAGAAATGATTGAGAATGTGTACACTGGTCGGAGATGCGATATTTGGTAGTGAATGTCAGTATGGAATAGGTTAACGCGTCTCTGTTCCTCAGACTGTATGCATGAACACGCTGCTGTTTGAGTAACGTTTCAAAATTGCGTGAGTTGTCGTTACTAGGAAGAGCATAAGGTGGTTCATTGTTGTGTGTGTCGATTGAGGTAGTACTGTTGTGCTGCTTCGCGGTGTGGATGCGATTGGAGACTACAGATGTAGTCCCTTCGATCGGAGGTTTCGGTAATCCCTGCAAGATTGTCTCAAGCATGACTTATTTTTTGGGAGCCAGTTGATGGATAGATTCTGCCTCCTCCCTGCTATCAGAAAAGCGGATATACACTCACTGTCGATTGCACTGAAGTGAGTTGATCATAACTGGATTTTTAAACAACACCGGGCCGGGTTTTGTGAGCCACATTGGAAGAGTTCTTCTGGCGGTCGACCTCTGGTATTAGAGGAGCAGCCTATCACGTGACGTTAGTTGCAGTACGCAGTAGTGATCTGACTGAGTGTAATGCATCGAGAAGAACGAATTCTCATTGATTGGTTGCCAAGTTACGGGGTTTTAAGGTGAGCAGCACGGTTTTCCAAAGCATTCCGTTTAATCGCTCTACTTGACCGTTACCCTGTGGGTTGTAGGATGTCGTTTTGCTTCCCGCCAGTCCTCTTCCGTGAAGAAACTGTTGAACACCAATCGACGTGAACGACGATCCGTGATCAGAGTAAATGCATGCCGGAGTGCCAAACAACGAGAACTGACAAAAAGCTTTTATTACCGGTTCCGCTGGTCTGGTCGGGACGTGCAAAGCAAAAGGGAGGCGAGCATATTCATCGATGGTTGCTACTAATTAACGGTTGTGGATAAAAAGAGACTCCTAAAACTAGTCGATAGTCTTTCGAATGGTTGTGTGACTTTTATGGGCTCGTCTGGAGCTCCGGAGAGAAGCGAGTTTCAATTTCACAGCGCACAGAACATTTACCAACGACACTCCGAACGTCTTCTGTAGAAAAGGGAAGGTTTCTAGCACGCACGAAGTGCATAAACCGAGAAACAACGAGACGACAGCAGTCCGTGTAATCCTTTCACGTCAACGTTTGTCATTGGCACCCCGCAGCAATTACATTAGAGTGCATTTGCCGCTCGATCGTTCGGTACAAAACATCGAACTTGAGTGGCGAAAGTTCCAGCTTTTAATGTTCAGTTTCATCATTCGTGATTTGCCGTAGATCAATGCAACAAGTTTTAAATGGTTGCAAAGTAGAAAATACGTCCATCTACCTATGGATTCCACACCATACGCCTCCTTTTGTACGGTGGAATAATGCCGTTCACTGGACGATAGGCTATGCTAGAAGGAAGCTGCCGGTCGACTGGTTTGATTCGGATTGGTTGCGGTCGCCGCATCAGAGGCGTCTGTCTCGACCACCAGAGTGGTGTCTTGCTGAATATTAGAGATTGCGACCATAGACAGTTCGTCCTTGACAGTCTTAAAGGACTGACCTCACTGGGTAGAGGGATGTGTTATTGTGCCTAAGCTTGTGGATCTTATCAGAGAAGCACGATATCCACCATGAGTAGTAGCCGAATAATTCCACCATTTGTTGCTAGGACTTGAAGTTAAGAAAGGGGCTAATTGTCGGGGCGGTCTGGACCTGGTTTGATGCTGTTCTTGAGCACCTCATAACTCGGGATTTTTATTTTTTGGTGGTGATGTTGCTTTTCGATTCATAGAAGTCAATTCCTATTTCCTGGTCACGTTTAGGAACTTCCGAAGATTGGGATCATGTTCAACGGAGTTGTTTCCACATATCGTAATATTGTCATCCTAAACAAGTCTTAATGGTCCGCTTGCTGTTATATTGTCACTCGTCTATTGGAAGCATGCGAAGTCGTTCGTCACACGAGATGTAATCTGACGAAGCTGATGCAAACGTCCACAGGCCTCGAAGGTCGTAAAGTGCTTTTGTTCTTCCCGAATAAGGACCTGATGATAAGCACTCTTGGGATCCGGTATGCTGTATGTGTAGTACATGTCGATGCATTCAATCGTCTCATAAGTTTTGAGGAGAGGGTAGGTATCCAGTAGGGTGTTTGTTGGTCGTTTTACTGCGGTCACTGACCACTCTTTCTTACTTTTCATTGGTGACTACCAAGACTTGAGCTCTTCAAAGGAGAGAGGAAGGCTTGATAACTACTTCTGTAGGCAGATGGCGAATTTTGTCCCGTATAAACTCCTCGTCAGCTGGACTGTGCCTTCTGGATTTTGTCGCGATTGGCCTGCGGTTTCGCACCAGGTTTTGAAAAGGACGAGAGGGATCAGTGTGGGCGCAGGTCAGTGAACATAACAGAAATGGTGATTCTTTCGACTGAACGGAATTTCATCGCATTTGTGAAGTCTGAGGAGGCCGTGATCAAGAAGAACGTCTGCCTGTGAATGTGGCGAAACGAGAAATTTGCCAGTATCATACACAGCGCCTATGTGCCTGAACGATACTAGGACGTTAGAGGCTATTGTCATCCTGCTGAAAGATTCGTGAACATCCCAGTCGTTCCGCAACACTACGGGAGACGGTACATAACTTTCAGAACTGCCTGTGTCTATCAGAGCTTGTAAGCGAGATCCGTTAATTTTGAGGTCAACCGCAGAACTCGTAGTACATTCTGGAACAACCACTGAGGCGATAATCAAAATGTACGGACGTGTGATGGGTGAACAGGGGTGTCTGTTCCATGACATCGGGCGAATCTGAAAGTGACCCTTCTTTCCACACTCGAGCGGAGCACTTCGAACGGGGATGTTTGTCATATCCACAGAAGACGCATTGGCCAATCAATGAGCTAAAGGCTGCCACATCAGGCGTTTTGACAGGGCCGGGAGAATTTTCCGAGATCTTTTAAACTGTACAGGAGTTAGTGGAAACAGGCTATTTTAATTAAGATTGCTTTTCTACCCACTCAAGCGACCTTCCCTGATCAGAAACGGCCTGAAAGTTCAACGCTTTCTTCTCCAGCTGTCTCTGTTGGATCTGACTGGACAGTATACTATCTATACAGGCATCTCCGGTTGCACCATCTAGGTTCTGCTTGGCTGTACTGGCCTTAGAGTTACAATCTTTTGGAGGCGACCTCATTCTCTGGGTAAACTGGCCCAGTTTCTGTCCATCTTGTTTACAAGTCGCTAACAGGTGGTGGGCGAATAGTTCGTTCTTCGGATTCGCATGGAGATTCCGTCGTGTGGAGATTGTTTCGTCATAGCTGCCGCGTTCAGAGATGTAATCTTAGACTGAGGACAAGCTGTAGTTGATCAAGGTAGTCAATTTGTTGGAATTAAGACTGCCGGTGGGCAATAAGATGTTAGTGAACGTGCAAAACCAATGATTCATTTTTTAGAAGCGGTAAGTATGTTGGGGTTCGCGTCAAACCTCCCAAGATGGAGGATTCGTGACATCACATAATTCAATAGATAAACTTTTGCAAACAGTGAGACTCAGCTGTGCAAAACTACGATTCCGCATCAGAAGCAGAAAAACGATAGGCCAGTCTGATAGGCTTTATTTATCTAACACGGCGTACGTTAGCTGAAGTGGAAAGCGTAAAGAGATGACCAACTCAAGGATGAAATAAATACGACAAACTATTACAACAGACATTTAGTGTAAATGAACTCTGAAAACAGTTGGTTGTTCAAAAACAACCGTTCGTAGGGTTCATGAAGAACGGGAGATTTACAGTTGATCGAAAAACCCAGGGGTTTCCCACAATTGATAATCTCTCATCAATCTCCATAATTCATCCATTCATATAGGCAGCCGACGGTCGTGGTCCTTTTGGACCTGAGGGCTGCTTTCGATTCAGTTGCTCGTAACGTTCTATGGAGCTGTCTCCTTCGCAAGGGAGTACCAGAGAAATACGTGAATCTATTGAGGTCACTGTACGCCCACTCTGCAAGCATGGTGAGAGTTTATGGACAACTATCTCGGGCGTTCATCACTTCTAGTGGTGTTCGTCAGGAGTGTCCGATTTCCCCCTTCCTGTTCAATTTTGTCATGGACGACATTCTGGAGGGTGCGCTTCGTGAATCCAGTGGGCTTGGTGTTGAGCTTCTTTTTGGCGCCAAGTTGACCGATCTGGAGTATGTGGACGACATTATCTTACTTAGCCTCTCTGCCGAAGACATGCAGACCATGCTGAACAAGGTGAGTGACCGGGCTGGTCTGTATGGAATGCACTTCGCACCTTCAAAGTGCAAAGTGCTGCTTCAAGACTGGGGCATTTCCACCCCTACTTTCTTCATTGCAGGTAATCCGCTTGAGACTGTGGACAGTTTCACATACTTAGGTAGCACTATCTCGTCAGCCTGTAATATTGCTGATGAGATATCAGCGAGGATAGCAAAGGCACGAGTTGCCTTTTCCAAACTGCGTCATCTGTGGCGTCGAAAAGACGTTCGGTTGTCGCTGAAAGGAAGGGTCTATAATGCTTGTGTGCGTTCCATTTTGTTGTATGGTTCGGAAACGTGGCCTGTTCGCAAGCAAGATATCAACAGGCTTGCTGTGTTTGACCATCGTTGTCTCCGCCACTTGGCCCACATTAAGTGGGCTGATCGTGTGAGCAATGCGGCAGTTCGCCGGCGCGTATTCCGGAACGTTCGGGATGCGCGATCAATTGGTCAACTAATTACGTTGCACAGCTTGCGATGGTTGGGTCACGTGCTCCGTATGCCAACTGAGCGTTTATCGTACCGGGCACTATATACTGAGGCCACCGACAGTTGGGTAAAACCGCGTGGTGGTCAAGCAACAACATGGTCACGAAATATGAAGACGTTGACTGCTCCATTGAGCAAAGTGGGCAGGTACGGCCTGCCTGGATGGGGTACTCGTGATCACTCAAACCGCTGGTTAGAAACGCTATCCGAGATGGCGATGTGTCGTAGTCAATGGCTTTCCTGTATCCATACCATTTCTTCCGCTTAGTCTTCTTTTAGTATCTGTTGACCTTCTTGGTAACCTTTCCTTTTAGGATATTCCACGTCACTGTTGAGGTGAGCGGCGGCCCGATCCACAGTACATTTTGGTCAGGCTCATGGCTGTTATGATGATGATGACGGTGAATCTCCATAATTTCTAAAGACAAAAAGGCACGCGCTGTTGACAGATAGATGGTGGATAATAATCCCCATTAAAAAATCAATTTCGATGGACCTAATGGGTGTGTGTATCACCGGCACAGTTTGAGAAAAGACCGAATGTTACACACTGGGTGATTTTATGGGAGTGGTTTATTGGGAATTTGAAGGCGGGCTCAGTTTCGACAATAAATTCGAAACAGCTGATCCTTACGCGTCATTGTCCTACGCGCCATCATACGCGCCATTATCTACAGGGTTGTATACGTCTCAACAAAACAGTTGTTCATTGCATATTATTAAAATGATGTAACTGTGTTTCGCACAATGAACTGTCAAGATATGAACTCATTTGAGAACTTTAAGTGTCTCTTGTCTGAATGTGCATATTTACTTAACGCGATGAAAGCTACGTAGGGTGGCGACCGTGCCGTAACAAATGAGGAGAACTTAGTGTTATGGGCGGTGGAAAAGAAAAAAGTAGATCGGTGCGTACAGCGATTCTTACTGTTTATCACATCAGGCGGCGTCTCTTACCGACGGTTTTCTGTGCCCATCGGAGTTCAGCCGGAAAAACCCCACTGAAGTAAGCCTCATTGTCAGTGCCTTCATACACTGCACCCAAGTCACACTGCCCACCATCCTGACTGCTCATAAACAATACGCGGCGTGGCAGTTGGTGTGTTGTCATTCGCAACATGTGTCCACACCAACGAAGCCCGTAAGACCATTATGTTCAGCGGTCGATTGAACCTGTCTGTTCCAAAGACGTTGACAGATTTCGTCATTGCTTACGGGGTGTTCTCATCACACACTGCCAATGCTTCAGAACCACCGGTAATCAATAGTGGACTCTGTGAGGATCTTGCATGCGAATAAATCAGCTGTCGCATAGTAAGACCGCCGCTACATTCGGCCTTTTACAGAAGTAATGAGACCATGTCGATGCCACGCATGACGCAAGTTAACAAACGCCATTTAACGTTCAACTATACGATTCGCGCCGATGTTACTCCTTGAGTGCACGAACTGCCTGGCTACTTTCTGCGACTTACCATCAAAGACGAATGTAGGTAATGAGCTACTCTCATTGTAACAGCACTGTGCGTAGGTAGTGTAGGCGTACATACGAAAACGGACGTTCTTTTGTATCCACTTTTCAGCTGATGGATGCTACCCAAGAAGTTCCGATCGAAATTATTCAGTCCCTTATACACTCCTTGATAAGCCTGCATGTACAAACGATGCTAAGAATTTCTTAGAAAAAATTGAGACCGCCTGTCATTTTGAAGTATCATAGTCTGGTGACACGAAATGTTCGTATAATTATTGGATAAAATAGTTTTTGTTTATTTCGCTAATAGGACTTATTGTTTAACGGTTACACGATAACTTGTTTCTACACTGCATCTTGCAAATGCGTACACATCCCAAACTAACATGAAGTGGGCAATATCTTCAGTCCTCCAGCCTCGCCCCGACAGCATATAAGCGGGGTTTGGTCAGAACTCTATTTCAGAGAGCCAGGCTTATTTGCATCCCTCAAGCTGCAGATGGAACAAGAAGTGTTGAGAAAAACGTTACTGGCAAATGGATATCCTGAAAAGTTCATAGATATTCGCCGCATGGTGAACAAATGCAATGAGCCAGTTCAAACAGCTCAAAAGAAAAATATATTTCTATTTTTGCAATTCATAGGGGATCATCTGGAAAACGACGTCAGGCACAAATTAAAATCTGCTCTGTCCCGTATATATATGAATACTTAATTACGCTTGATTCAAACCACCAAGGGACCCGTTCTACACAATCGCAAGCGCGGTTTGTTCTGCTATTCTGTCTCATTGTCCATCAGCTCACTTACGTTTGTGGTGACGTGTACGTAGTCAGAACATATTGACCACTATCTCAGTGAATGGCAGGACACGTCCCGAACTGGTAAAAACAACATGACACGACAATCTCAAACCAGTAAATCTGTTGCTCAAAGCCCCGCATCACCGTTTGCCAGACACCTCATAGTAACAGATCACTAGGTTGACCCATTTAGATCATTCACAATGCTGTAACGTCATCAAAATCGAAAGCTACTGGCCTTCAGCGAAGCAATGTTGTGAGGAATTCACCAGCCGGCGCACTGTGCACTACGGTGGTTGAAGCAACCCATAGGATCTCTGTGGTGTGGATGACGTAATACGTGGTTTGGTTGTATGCGTGTCCGTGTCCCGTCCATCTCTATTCATCTGTCCCAAATGAATTGCATGTTTTACATATGCGACTTCTACACCGATGAAGTTGTCAGTTTTGACCTCCAGTGAATCTTCTAGGTTACTTCATCTCAGTGCTGCAGTGGGTGGCAACCCGACTCACGGTACCTGCTGGTCATTCAACCAGTGTGAATGAATGGATAACCGACTCCATCGGTGATGTATCCATACCCATGAGATTGTAGTCATTCATTTGTGGTATTTGTCATCCACCTATCGTACCTTGTGCGTTTATCCCTGTACTGACGACAGATGATGCCACGATGTGTATGATCAGTGCCCAGCGTGTGTAGATGCACACCTTCGACGCATATTTCTGTTCTACTACATGAAGTCACTCCCACATTCATCCACGCGAAACTCCGAAACCATTCACTGTGCAACCGAACAATTCAACTTACAAGGGACTAATTTCATCAGCGCAGAAAGAAGACATGTTGCGATATGTTAACACTTCGTTTACTCTCATCAGTCGCAAACGTAAAACGTGCAAGTTATGCATGACAGACGTTTGCAACTGATGAGAGTAAACATATCGCAACATATGTCTTCTTTCTGCGCTGATGAATTTATTGAAGGGAACCCAGTGTTTCAAGGGACTAATTGATGGAAACCTCAGTGTAGCACACAAGCTCGTTTTCATCGGGTCAACTACGTCACATTTATATCACAACTTTTTAATTCAAGCTTCATAATTAGTGGGGTTAGAAAAAGGACCGTTTGACAAAGTTTAACAGTGTCGAGTGGTAATCAAGGCGCCAATTGAATAATGGGTGCTGGCCAATTTACGTAGTGTTGGGATAACCCAGGTAGCTCCAACTGCTGAGCGAAACGTTTTTGGCTGAACTCCAAGTGTGATCAAAGTTCGATGCCTCACCGCTCTCAGCCGGACAAACTTTACACGCTAGACTGGGCGAAATGCGTTGATTCAGCAGGTGTGAGGGTATGGCGATGTGGACAGATTCCCATAATGTACTGTTGAGTATGCTGGCCTATTTCAATATTTTTCAAAGAAGCATCTTGTTATACGGCTCATATGACTGATCCCACCGAACCAAATGAGGAGTTATACGCCGAAGCGCCCACTTTATCTCTCGGGTGGGGATGACCACTGAGGTGAAGGTGGGATGGACTCACTTTTGTGGTATAAACCATTTTATTGACGACACTTGAGAACCTTCCAATGACTGTTTTATCTAGAGTGAAGCAGTGTGCATAACTTCCTTTTCCATTGGATGCGGTTAATCTTTCTCATCACGAAGTTGTGCAACCCCATCTGTCCACCTCTCTATGACCATTTTTCAAAATAAATATTATAGGTACGGATACCAGTTCAATGGCCCACACCATTCGCTTGATTGAAAAGTGTGGATGGATGAGGACGTGCCCATCACACATCACCTGAAGCAGAGTACCCTCCATAAGGCTGTCCATAAGTACGCACTTTTCACTCAGAGTGGAGTTCTTTTGTAACTGATGCAGCCGTAGTGCACATTAGCCGTTAACCCCGAAGAGCACCGTGACATTTGACTAAACACCAGGTACTTCAGTGCCTTGCAGAATGTGGTACGTGTAATCAATACACTTGCAACCACGTCAGATTCCATCCAAATGCTTGTTTTTTTCTGTACCCGGCCGACTAGCCGATGGCAAATCTTGTCTCTACCCGCCCGTACACCGAACATTCTCCCATGTTTCAGTCGTTTCGATTAAATGATTAGTGTGCTCGGTGACATCGGTGTGCATTTTTGCACCCTAGGTGTCCCATAACTTACCCGAATGTTTTGAGTTAAGCGATTGTTATAATTAAGCAATGTTCCATGCATCTCTCCCCCTCGGCGTAGTTTAAGTGAACCCACATGCAGTCACACAAAAGCCACTAGTCGTTATGTTTATCTCAGTCGTAGGTTTGCTACTTATTTTCTGATTTTTGCCGCTCGGGATTCTATCTGGGCTCTGTCTGGCTTGAAAGTTAATTCTTGAACAAACAGTTGTTGCACTGATCACCTGGTCGTCTGTTGCATTTCTCCGTAGGTGGTATTGAAACCGGATCTATCACAGAGATGTTTGGAGAATTCCGGACGGGCAAAACTCAAATATGTCACACACTTGCAGTCACTTGTCAGGTAATTTGGTAATCAGTGCTTCGTCTCTGTGTTTGAGAGGACCCTTGTTTAGTAGGGTTTGAGATGACATAGTTGTGAACGTGGAATGATGTGGAGTAGAGAAATGAAGACAGATACTTGTAGGTTAGCTTTGTGTATGTAGGCGTCGTCTTGGGAGAGAGACCGTTAGTGATTTGGAGTCTTTGGTAAAAATGGCAGCTTGTCAGGTTTAATGGCGTTACCGTTACCTTTCTTTGGCTGAGTTGTCTGTGAACTGCATGTAATTACTAACGATTGGCAATGAAAGTCGCAAGTCACTCCTAGTTCCTTTGTTTGCGTGCAAGATGTAGATACCTTGTTCAAATGTAGACACCTTGTGGTAAGACGAAGCTATTTTTTTTGCTAATCATGTCCCCTCCATTTCTTTGCATTTCTTATTAGTTGGAGCTTGTTCTTCACTTTATGTTTATTTGATGGTTGAGCATCGGTGAATTTCTGATGTGTTATTGTATATTATGATGACCGAGCAAGCTAGAGTTGACAGTTCCGGATTAATGATGAGTCTTTAGATTGTGAATATCAGGATCTGTTCATTTTACAGTTGCGATGTAACAACCAAAACTGTAAATCCACAGGTCATTAATCTCCACAATTAGCACATGTTTTGCATTCGACATCCACAGTGATGGTACCAACCCTAGCTGTTTGGCTGGTAAGGGTGGTAGATGTCACTGGTGACCTCATGAACGGTTGGCGCTATCTGCTTCTTTAATAGCCTGTCACAGTGGCTGAAGCCAAAGGACTGCTACGCATAGCACTCGTCGCATACGGCTTGCGTTTCATCACGTATGGTTCCACTCACACATTGTCACCCAATATAAACAGAAGGGCCTAAGACCAGGAGGCGTGTGAATGGAAACCTTTGTGGTCAATGCTAGTTAGCCAATTGGTAAGGCAGTGAGAAAATGAAACCCATGTTTTTTATATAAAAAAACTACGAAGAATCCAGTGTTAAGATGTGGGTTGGGAAAAAGTATACTGAAAACACAAGGTAAGTAGATCAATAAGGGCATACACATTATTAGCAATTCTGACAGGATGAGATAAAAAGAAGGTAAAATGGATCGAAAAACAAGTGGAACATTCGACATACAATGTTTCGGCAAAATTGATGAAAAGGAGAAACAAAAAGCCTTCATTGCCAAGCATTGTGAGTAGAACAGCGGGTGATGTAACAAATTGTGCCGGTCGTTGGTTCGTACAAACAAGAAGTAGACATAACAGATGTAACCTAATTGTGCCCTTTCTGTCGTCTGTTTTCTTACTGTGTGCTATGAGTACGTTAATGACAACAATCCGAGACGGCCAGCACATTCGCGGCCGCACTCATTGCATCAGTATGGTCGTATGATCACGACCTAGGAAACCTTCAGATTTCGATGAGCTCATTTCACGCTACACACATTTCACTCATTGGACCTTCCGACTTCCGTTCGGCTCGGTCTGGCCCAGCAGTAAGTCCTCCCAAGACCTAAGATCGATACTACAACACGAAGGACTTATTAGGATGACGTCCTGCTATGGCAGCTTCTGATCATCTGGACGTCACATTTTTTTGGTTGCACGTGTAGCCGCTGCTTCGGACTCCGTTCGTCACCCATCCTACCGATGTGTTCCATCCGACTAAGCTGGCTGCATTTCAGTATGGCTTCACACCCGTCCGCATCCGCCCGCCAGAGCACTCCAGCGTTCGGAACCATGTCTGACCACCAGATACCTAAGACGTAGATGAAAACAGCTTACATACCACACATTCCGTTGATACATTATCCAAGATTCAGTGCCGCACGGCAACTTTGACAATAGTACTTAACGGTAGACAAGCAGCTCTGGTTTCGTCCTCAGGCTGCAAATGTTCCAGACCTATTTCGAGGAGTCCGAAAGCACCACTACTCCTGACCTTACTGGTTCGCAACTCGCAGTTCACGAACAGATCAGGCGACAGTGGCAAGAGTGTGTACAGCTATCCACAATGTCTCCATTGATGTAGATTCCGCGTGTTACACAGCACCTCCGTCCGGAGGTGGCTGAAAGGAAAAGAATGTTTTACTTGAGTTGATATCTAAACCAAGTGTGGATGCCGCGGATTCGAAGTCAATGATCGGTCGTTGGAGTTTCTCTTCGCTGTATGCAAGTGGCGCACTATCGTCTACAAGCAACAGCGTGCGCATAGTCGAATTACATAGCTCACGTGGGACACCGAAGTGTCGAACATTCGTCAAGCGACCACTCATGCAACGTTCAACGTCAGCACCGTCCTTCGAGTTCTGAAGAGCATTTGCAGTTGAATACAAGCTAAATAGGGTGGGGACTAAAACACATCCCTGCTTCACGCCAGTGACAATGCCAAAATCTTCAGAGGTACACGCGATTGCATCTTCACCACCATCCCCACGGGCACCATTCTGATTAAGTTGACGAACTTAAGTGGACCCCCAAAGTTACGAAGCACCGTCCACATTCCTCCACAACTAACAGAATCAAACGCCTTGGTTAAATCTACCAAGCAGGCATACGGCTACTGGGTGCGTTCACGACACAACCCGCTAGGAATCCACACCACTCCTCGGGAACATCGGTCCCCGTAACTTTCTTATTGAGTCGGTTCTGCAGAACTCTGGCTAGCAACTTTCTAGCGCAGCTCAACAGAATAATTCCCCGGTAACTGGCGATGCACTGCTTGCTTCCCTCACCTTTGCAAATCCTTGAACTGTTGGACGATAACGTCTTACTCTCAAATGGAATGAACCAGCTGGTGCAAAACAAGTTCCCAAAACTGATCTGCAATTCTTCAGAATTTTCCCTGACAAACCATCTTCACATACAGTCTTTCCGTTCCACAGTTGTTCAATAGCTCTATGCACTCCCGCCAAATCTGGACTGAGTACACTTGAAACTAACATTTTGTTGTAGCGGATCATTCACGGTCTCCCAATCAATGGTAGCAGGACAGTTAGGTAAGCTACCAAAGTCTTTACATCATATTCCTATAATGTACTCCGGCTAAGTGTACGGAAAACCATAATCCCGGTAGAAAGACTGGATGATGGACCGAAAATCGCTTCATCGAATCTTAAAAATTCTCGTGTCGTTGGCTGTCAGCGTAGCTCCGCACCAACATTCCTCGCTTTTCTCTCATGAAGCCGTTCGACGAGTTGTCGATGAACGCTCCTTTGCCTTCATTATTTAAGTCCATTGTTTAAACATCATACACTTCTCGTACGAAGATTGGGATAGCTACGTTGTTTATGTAGAACCAATCCGGATGTTTCTGGCACTGAATACAAATAGTCTCGATAACTGCCATAAACCATCTCTTGAATTGTTGCCTCATACCATCACAGTTAGTGCGTAAGGAAGTGTCTTTGAAACAAACGTAAATCGCACGCTGAAATGCTGTTGTCATCTTTGAACTCTACAGTCGTTCAACACAGTTTCTATCGTCGTCCGGATGATCTGCATTGCACAGGCTTGCAAACTTGAACCAACAGCCTGATCCTAACCAGCTTATGTTCTGTGCTGCATTCAGCCCTACGCATCACTCGCGCGATATACGCGCTTCGCGAGTGTCGCACGCTCTCGTAATCAAGCAAAAGGTGGTGACCGTTTCGTGAGTGAGTCGACGTCGTGATATCGCTCACATCCAGTTGGAATCTGGTGTTTGTGATACCCAGCTCGTGCGTTGCACACAGTTGGGGCAGACCATCATGATCCTCATTGACCGCAGCAATGTCGCGGGATCAGATTACTCCTCGTCAGGCTGCTGAGTCCTGTCCAGGTCACGCGCCGAAGTAACCCGGAACAAGCAGTCGGTTACTCGTTGGTGTCACGCGGATTGTGGCTAACAGCTGATAATAGAACTAATGGTTTGTGTCATCGATGTGGCATAGGTGAGCCATACATACCAAGGAATCTAGCAGCCTTGTCTCGATCGATTCGTAGACGTATGGACGATTCGAGGGCTGATACCGTGCTGTTCGCCTATCACCAAAGTATTGTTACGGTCAGAAACTGCGAAGCACACAGCATTCCCCCGGCTACCTTCTCCCGATGAAACCATCCATTGAAGATGTGTCCTACGCTTTTTTTCCGGAGCTTACCTTGATCTGCAAACCTTCTCTTTGTGAAATCGGTGCCGTAGTGGCAGGGTTTGGGGGAGATCGGTACGGTGTGGTGCGGTGTTATGGCCGCCCGATGCTAGATCTATCCTGCAACCTGGACACTTTTTACGTTCCGACGGACAACGTTTTGTGTCCATACGCATGTCTGAGATTAAGTTTCTGGTTCAACAGTTTGGCCTGTGTGAGAGAGGGAAATGGGGTTTTCTTGAGACACCCTGCCCGGAGCCAATGGGACTTACGTGACAGTCGGGGTTAACTTAACCCAGGGCACAATAAAATGTTGATGACTCGTTCCGATTACTGCCGCGCGCAGTGGGTGTATCGTAAGTTGCGTCAGGCTTCTGAGAATGTGTGCGGGTTTTTCGACTCTATTGCATATATCCGTGGTCACGGTGTTTTTTGTTTGAGGGTACCTTTTCTAGCCCCCTTCCTTTCACGGAAGAAATCAGTATTGCAGCTGTAATCATAGTTCTGCTGTATGGATCCCTGTCTCGCTGGCTGAGCACCTATGTGTAGTCAGTAGTGTGACATACAAGCCTATGAGTATAACTGCTTTTCCTCTAGCTGCTTCCCTTCGGCCTGTCTGATATGGTCGAAACTTTGGATCAGAGCGGCTCACAAGCTTGATTGCCATGTGAAGGCAGCAGAAAAGCTCAGGTGATTTTATCATTTTACCATCCAGTCTGATACACAGATGGAAGGCGTGCGATTGATCGATTTCTCCATTAGCATATGAAACTTGTGTAATCATTTAGTACAAATTGAAAGTGGTAATCTTCATCACAACGGCTCTGTTTCTGACCAAGATGTAATGTGAACCGGGCCGCCGCTCACCCTAACAGTTACGTGGAATATCCTTGAAAAAGGTTGGAAATTAATAAAAGAAAACTAAGTAAGCTGTGCCATTTGCTCCTGCACATTCAGTCCGGATAGCGTTTCCAGTCAGTGATTTAAGTGATTACGAAGACCTCAGCCAGGTAGGCGACACCTACCCACTTGAATCAATGGGATAGACAGGATCTTCATGTTTCGTGACTACGTTGTTGCTCGACTACCGCGCTATATTACCCGACTATAGGTGGTTTCGGTATATAGTGCCCAACACGGTAAACACTCAGATAGCATGCGGAGTACATGAATATACCATCGCGGACTGTGCGACGCGACTAGTTGACCGGGCGATCCGCAATGCGTGCCGGCGAACGGCCTTATTGCTCACGTGACCAGTCCATTTGATGTGGACTAACTGATAGAAACAACAGTGGTTCAACACAAAGAGGCTGTGGTTGTCTTCTTTGCTAACAGACCACGTTTCTGAATCCCAGAGGAAAACGGGTCACACCAAAGCATTACATACCTTTCCTTTCAGCGGCAACCGGACGTATTTTCGGTCTCTCAAATGGCGCATCTTGGCAAAAACAGCTCGTTTCTTTTCTATGTTTGCTGATATTTCATCAACACTGTTACAGGCTGATGAGATAGCACTACTTATGTATGTGAAATAATCCACAATCTCAGGTGGTTTGCCTGCAATAATGAACTTGGCAATAGGACTTTCTCAGTTTTGAAGCAAAACCTTGCAGTCTGAAGGTGCAAAGCGCATTGCAAAGAAGCCAGCCCGATCATTCACCTTGTTCAGCGTGGGCCGCATATCTTCGGTAGAGGGGCCAAGGAAGGCAGTATCATCCTCATACTCTATGTCGGTCACCCTAGTATCAGGTAGAAGTTTAAAACCAAGCTTACTGGATTCCTTCCAGAATGTTACCCGCGGCAAAACTGAACAAAATGAGGGAGATCGGGCATCTCTAACTAACATCACTGGAATTGATGAACGCCTGAAACGATTGTCTTAACTCTTAACTTGCTTGCAGAATGAGTGTACAGTGATCTAACCAGATCTACATATTCCTTTGGAACTCCTCAAGTCGTTACTAGTCACCGACTCGAAAACAGTCTTTCAGCATAAAAAGACCACGATCGTCGGTTGCCGGTAAGAGTCGATGTTCCAAGATCCGTCGCAAGGTGAAAATGTAATCAACGCATCATCATGCGTATCGGAAGTTCTCCTGTTCTTTACGCATTTGACTTTCTCTGGGCTTAGTGAACCGACATCACTTGGATGGCAATGGAACTCACTCTCAATTGACAGCAGCTTCTCCGTTCACACATGTTTTTCGACCAGTTCTCTTTGAAGATTTACCTTCACAGAAGTTGCCGTGTTAACCGAATAATCGGAATTAGAGTGCACCTTCTAACGTCACCGTGCTATTGACTTCTCCGATCGATATGACCAACACCAGTCGACTCAGAATATTTTTGGGTGCTCTGTAAAATCTGCGTTCGAGAAGTAACAGCGAAACGAACTCCTCGAACATGCTGCAAACCTTTTGAAGTTGATTTCTTGAATTCAAACGTTTTTTTACACCAACCTAAAACCGTTTTTGTTTTATTGGTGTGCGGCAGCTACACGATTAATGTCACCTGATCTGTTACTGACACTGGTGGTTGTTGTAGTGTGGTAAATTTGGTCATTTGAGTGGAGACCTAACAGTGAGACATCTGAACTTTGTTGGATTTGAACCCACAGCAGAAATAGCATGCATAGATGCGGTAAGTACGCCACCAGCTAAACTAGGGAGCTACACCGGAACCTCACGAATTTCACATTGGAATTCAGTTACTCATCCAGCCAACTACCTAGTGTTCATCAGTTCGGTTGTTTGTTTACAATGCGTAGGCTCCCTGATATTCATTACTCGAGTAGAGATGCAGCTGGTTTTTGGGTCCCTGCCCTCCCCTTGCCTTGTAGCTATGGCTTCTTCTCTTGCTTGTGTTGAGGCTGTGCATCAGCACGAATACGGATGGTGATGATGGTGATCACCCTAGACTGAAGTAGAGCTGAATTATGGGAACAAAACGTCATCCATATGTCCACATACTTGTGATTTATGTGTGCGTGCCTTGTTCTCGCGTGCAATTATTCATGGAGGACTTTTCTTTTAATTCGTCTGAACTAGTCATCAATCTCAATACAATACCGGTGGCTCCCGACAAACGATAATTCACGTTTACTTCCTATGTGTGGTTTCCCGCGAACCGCATAACAAGCTGGTTCAACTTGGTATCCGTCAGAAAGTTTTTCTTATTATCCACATTCTACAAGTAGTGCACCCGCGTAACGTTTGTTCTAAGCTTGTTTGTGGTCGTAATTATTGTGAAGGTACCCGTCGTCTATTGGCGTCCATTTTTTTGTATTTTTGAAACGTTTTTTTATTGTGTTATAACGCTTCTGCTCTTCATTTCTCAATTGGCTATACTTAGTGTCTAACATCATGTTCCCACTTCTGACTGTTCTGTTCCAGCTGCCAATCGATATGGGCGGTGGCGAGGGCAAGTGTTTGTACATCGACACCGAGGGTACGTTTCGTCCGGAGCGGTTGCTGGCCGTGGCTGAGCGCTACGGTCTCTCGGGAAGTGACGTCTTGGACAATGTGGCCTACGCGCGAGCTTACAACACAGACCATCAAACGGAGTTGCTCATCAATGCAGCCGCAATGATGAGCGAATCTCGGCAAGTTTCGAACTGGCCCTATCGGTCTAACCGTTTTTAATTCAATTGTGTCGAACTGGTCACCCATTTTGCATCGCTAGGCCCTTGGACGACGATTTCTGACAATTCACTTCAGATAACCCGTTGACCAAAACGAGCACTTTTATTTATTTGTGGAACGGTGGTTTGCTAAAACCGTTGTCCACTGGTGGTGTACTTCTACAGTTCTCCCTCTTCCAATCATCACCCTTGGCTCTCCTCACCGTATTTGTCAGGTCATATTTCTTTGTTGTTACGTTCGTGGTTGAATGATAACCTGGCTGATGATTGTCCGCTCCTTCTGCCGTCGCAAATATTAGTATGCGTTCATGGTCTCTAAGCGGACATGCCATCACCGTCTTCGTTGTGGACATTCGCTACAGTTCTCCAAGAGTGACTCGTGGTGTTCGATGCACAATTAAACAGATAAGGTAGACAACTCATCCTCCTGCTTGAAGACACTATCATTCACTGGTTGCCGGTGATGCTAAGGAATGTCTTCGTTGAATTCATCCCGAGGTAGCACACACCGATGCTACAAACGCTCGATATTGGCGTAAGCAAAAATTTTCTCAGATTTATGCCAATATGGTCATGGCTTCGTTTAGCCGACTCACACAACTCAGTGGAATTAAACCTGTAGGATACTATGCGACTTTGTGGGAGGAAACAGAACACATGCATTCAGTAACATTTGCCAACAGTTGTTACCGCAAAGATTGTCATCCTCATTTGTTACGTGGTTCGACCTTTTTACTGCAAAGTTCTTCGGTGTTCCAGTGAATGATGTGGTAAAATCAAAGGAGACTAGTGTGTCTTCCTGCAACTGCGAGTTTTCAATCTGTTACAAAATATCAACCGCATTTTTTGACGCTTATCGTGAGTGTAACAAGATGCCTTCAGATTTTAATTGAAGTGTGCTTGTGCGGGATTAGGCATTCACAACACGTTTTCGCTTAATGCTGTGGTTCATTATACTGTTCTCTTTTTCGTGACTTAGTGGAGTTCGGCACGTGAAACAAGTATGAGGAAGTAAGCTGTTTCAGTAAGGTTTGATATTCGGAAATGCTTTCATTGTTATCCGCTCTCCGTTTTGCGTAGCGGTTTGGTACATTATTCCGTAGTCGGTGTAGCCTAAATTGCTTAACACGCTTGCTGCACATGCGCCAATCAGTTTTCTCTCTAGGATTTGTCCCGCACGCCTTTGGTGGAGTAATATTCTATTCTGCATGTTACGTTCCGCTTGATTCTGTCATCTCAGCTATGCGCTGCTCATCGTAGATAGTGCGACAGCCCTCTACCGAACCGACTACTCTGGACGCGGTGAGTTATCTGCTCGACAAATGCATTTAGCACGGTTTCTCCGCACCCTTCTACGTCTCGCTGACGAATTCGGTGTTGCTGTGGTGATCACGAATCAGGTCGTTGCTCAGGTGGACGGTGCGGCCATGTTCACTGCGGATCCGAAAAAACCGATTGGCGGAAACATTATGGGACATGCTTCCACAACTCGGTAAGTAGACGTACATTGGACAACGAATTTAATAATTTCCACGCCAGGTCATGATAATTACGTCCACTATCCACTGCATGCTCTACTCTGGGCTGCCAAGGGTGCTCCTGTTTGGTTTTGGACTTTTCACGCGTGACCAAATAGCTTAACCTTCAGCAACCATCATTCGAGCTCATTTCCATCACTAGTTGCTGTAACGTTTGTCACTTCGCAGATGTAGCCAGTGGGTAAAAGACAAATTCTAGTTTGCCCCATAGTTCCACCTGGTTACTTTTATCTACATTATCTACATAAAGATTTCCTTCACGTATCTTTCATTGTGAACTTACGGTAGGCTAACAGTCAGTTGGATTGTGTCAGTATTAAATGTAACACGAATGTAGTCAACAAGGATGAGCGTTATGTTTTACGTTTTCAACCAGTGACTGGAGTCTGCCACAAGGTTACGAGCAAAATGTGGTACGATACGTTTCTGCCGCCCTTAGTAGCCTTCGTCACTCATGACGAAGGCTGGAATGCTAAAATGTATACAGACTTGTGTGTACTCTCTGGCCAGGTGAATTTCCCTGGAATCCTGTATTCTCTGACTTACACCTACTTACACCTACGTGTCTGTGCGATGTTTTTCTGACCACAAAATATGACTAACCAAATCAGTTAATTACTTTAGGCAAAAAACCTTCGGTTTGCGGAAAGTTTCCAGTGTATCTGCGCTGCTTTATCGACACACTTGCCTAGGCACCGGCCATAGTTTTTGAGGTATCGGACTTTTGTTTGAACACTGCACACATTTCGTCGGCTTGTTTTTCACACTATTTGCATTCCTCCGCACATTTTTCTCATTCAGCTTATATTAACACTTTTTTTGCAATGTGTGGAGTGGTTTCCATCGTCCAGCTCACGTAAACCATACTCGCGCACTCAGTTGTATTATGTGATCACAGCCAGCTGGCGTCGACCAGCCAGCGTAAACATAACACGATCCTTGGCCTCCCAATCGCTTCACTTTTTTCGTACGTGCGCTCGCCCATCCACTCCGCCTACCCAGTTGAATACTATTCATTACTCGATTTGTGGTTTTTTTCGCGAACTTGGAACACCAATGTGCTTGATTGGACACCTTATCATGAGCACCGTACATAGTGGGACAAACGGGAATAACGTAACCAATATGTTTGCCCTGGTACAAAGACCTTAGAATCCAGTGCGGAGCTTAGTCAGTCAGCCGGTGCATCATTATTTTGAAGTGTGCGGTCTGTCTGGTGGACGACGTTATTAGTGAATGTTCTTGCACCAGGTCCTTTTCACCGGAATCACTCATGCGAGAAGGTCGGTTGACTAGGTAACACTCCGTGTATGGATCGAATCAAATTACACTGCAAGAATGTCGATGCAATCGTTGATTTGCTCTCTCGTGAGACTCTACACGGTTGGCGGCATCCGATTTAGATTAGCCCGTCACAGTGACCGAAGCCAGAGGACGCCTGCGCTCAACCATCACTGCAATTGGCTTGTGCTACACCACTTGCAGTTCCACCCACACACCACATATCCAGTGTAAACCCGAAGGAATAAGACCGGGAGGTGTGCCAGTGG
>QNGE01004692.1:0-14972 GCA_008508345.1 Paragonimus westermani | reverse complement strand
GCTCGCCGCAGTACCTCAGTGTTCGGAATCATGTCCGACCACCGAATACCCAAGATGCGCCTCAGACACTGAACATGGAACCGGCTCAAATAGCTCACGTTCGGCTGGTGAAATGTCCACGTCTCACTGCCTTACAGCAGGATAGACAGCACCATTGAGCGGTAGACACACAGCTTCTTGTCCATCTTCAGGCTGTGATTCTTCCAGACACGCCTTTGAAGACGTCCGAAAGCAGCGCTAGCCTTCGCCACGCGCTCTCAGCTCGCGGACAAATCTGTCGACAAGTTGCTACCCAAGTAGCAGAAATCCCCGCAGCCATTCACAGTGTCTGCAGCGATGCGAATTTCGGGTGGAGGTACACAAGCAGCACCTTCACCAGGAGAAGGCTGAAAGAACGAAAACGTCTTACCTGTGTTGATATCCAATCCAAACTTTGATACTACCGAAGCGAAGGCTGTATCCAGACGTTGCAGCTCCTCTTCACTGTGAGCTAACAATGCACTGTCATCTTCGAACAGAAGCATCCGCATCCTTGAGGTCTGTAGCCGGGTTGGGGCGCCAAAACGTCGAATATTCAGTAGACGCCTGTTCGTCCGGTACTCGACCTCCACACCATGCCTCCAGTGTTCTGAAAAGTAACTGTTACCATGGCAGTCAAATGTAACTGTTGTGGACGGGTGCTTGATGCTGACAGATCGTCTAGTGATACCACCAATCCTGAGAAAACGTGCTATACAAATGCTACATTGTACTTATCCCGGCATAACGCGTGTGAAAGTTTCAGCACGTAGTTACGTCCATTGGCCAGGGATCGACTACGACATTGAGAGAACAGTCAACTCATATGAACAGTGTGCACTTGCTGCAAAAACATCTGTAATAAGTAAGTTGCACTCCTGGCTCGTACGAGATGATCCGTGGAAAACAGTGCATGCTGGTCCACTCAACGGCCAATGCATTCTCATCCTCGTAGATGACTTTTCCGAATGACCGGAGATCCATTACGCGCAGTTTCCACGACTACCACTGTTTCTTGTTTAAGTCACATTTGCTCAGTTCGGCCTCCCAGAGACGCTTGTGACTGACAATGGTACACAGTTCACTTCAGCACAATTTTCGCAGTTTTGTAATTCATTTGCTGTAGGCCATGTTCCAATTCCTACATATCATCCTCAATTTAATGGACAAGCAGATCGCTTCGTCGATACATTCAAAACGGCTACTCACAAACTGAAAGGGAAAAGGAAGGACGTGTGGAATTTTAGACACCTTCTGTTCCACACCAAGTACAGCTGTACCAAACAGAATTTCACTAACAGGCTTTAGGGGGCGTCGAATACGAACGGCACTGGATGCCATTCTTCCTGTGAAACAGGCGGGACAACGCAACACCCATACAGAGTCGATTTAACTAGCACTATAGAGCCAAGACTCGAGAGTTCCATCTACGTCAACCAGCGTTTATTCAAAAATTTCATGGCCATGAATGTGGCTCAGCGCCGAGGTTGCGTGTCATATGAACTCAGTGTCTATGGCAAGAAAGAGACTCATCGCGCAAACCATATCCGACGACGGAATCTCAATATCTGCGGTAGACCGGAAGATACCAGTGACTTACTGTGATTCTCAGAATTAGGAGCTTTGAATAGCCCTAGGAATCGTACGTGAATTGAAACCTCCCACGCAAGTACTAAGGAGGAGACCTGGTACTGGTAGCAGTAAGCAATTGTTATTCATCAATCGAGATGCCGAATTTATGGATGTACAACAGTATTAAAGAAATCACAGCCTGTCGTTGGCTGATCTCATTGGCACATGCAACAGCATAAACTGTATGTTAATTGGTGGGATACGGGACAGATGAATTGGCGAATAACGGAAGGCACAACACTGAGACCGTTCGTCCAACCCTGATGTTGTATCTTTCACGCGATATTTGGATTGGCAGTTTGTCAGGTCTTCTGTTGTGTCGGGGTTTGGATAATCGGTTAATCGAGATTTCCACCACAACCTTCCCCTCTTCTAGAAGCCTCCGCATTCATATTTGCTAATCGTTCTGATCTTCTCGGGGTATGGAACTCTTGCAGTAGAGGGTGTTCTGCTTCTTCCATGACCACGTTTTCAGTGCTTCGAAAGTGAATTTGGGCAGTGTGTCTCCGATGAATGGTGGCATCGTGCAGGTCAGTAATTTCTACCATTGTGCTGCCTAGCTGGCGAATGGTCAATCCTTTGGCAGGTCGCAAATCGTTTCCATGAAAATATATCACATCCGTTGAATCCACACACTGAAGTGATGTTCTTAGTCGCCTTGATTTGAGTAGCACCGCTGGGCTCTCCTTCGTTGCGCAATGGGCTGCGTTTCTGTACTGAAGCAGAAAGTTGTCGAGAAACACATCCAGTTCAGCATATGTTTTAGGATTAGTGGAACTCACCGCACTTTTGAGCGTTTTCACCAGATTTTCTGCGGCCCCGTTCGAACATGGATGCCAAGGCGCCGTTCGCAATTGACGACACCCGATACTGTCAAGCCACTGTTCCATTTCAGCGGAACAAAATTGTGACCCGTTGTTGTCACCAGGACCTGCGGAATGCCTTCACGACTGAAACATTTACGAAATGCTTGCGTGGTAAATGCCGTGGAAGGTGAGGTTGTAATAAATACTTCTGGCCACCGTGAGTATGAATAAATCAGCACCATAATGTGATAGTTACCAACAAGTGGTCCACAATAGTCTGCGTGCACCCGTTGCCATAGTAGGTAGCTGTCCGGCCAAGGTGTCCAATTCTTCGGCCTTGTCTTTGTTTTGTGGACACAGCAGTGGCAGTTCATTGCGATGCTCTTGATATCCGAATTTATCTCCGGCCACCGACACATCTGTCGAGCCAGGGTTTTCATTTTCTCCACTCCCAGGTGACCTTTATGCAAGTCGCCTAATACCGCCTTTCGTAGCGGTGGTGGAATGACCAATTGATCTCTCCGACACAGCACACCATCAGGTTGTATTGACAACTCCTCTCGGTTCTGGAATAATACTGGGTGTTTCTTTTTAATATTTGACAACCAACCCTTGGTCATCGCGGCAATTACCGTGCCATAGTAGTTTTTAATTGTCTTGACCAAGTCCTGTCGGCTTGCTGGAATAGCTGGCGAGGCAGGGGAACAAGCTTCAACAGCTGAAAAGCTGGAATACCGTGATAAAAAATCCGCCTGAGGAATCTGTTTACCAGGACGATGAACGATGTCATAGTCGTATACTGCTAGAACTAGACTCCATCGCTGTATCATTGCCGCTGATGATTTGGCAATTGATTTGTGGGGGTCAAATAAATACTGTAGAGCTTGGTGATCAGTAACAATCTTGAATCTAATACCGAACAAATATTTATGCAGCCTCCTGACAGCCCAGTAGACTGCTAACGCCTCCTTTTGTGTTTGTGAATATCCTTGCTCAGCCTTATTCAACAAACGTGATATGCAAATGATCGGATATCCCTCCTGTTCCAACACAGCACCAATGCCAACATTGGATGCATCTGTGATCAGCGTAGTAACTTCAGACATAGTAAATGGGGCTAACATCGGCCTTTTAATCACAACTCGTATTAATTCTCGCAGAAGAATTTCGTCTTTTTGAGTCCAAGACCATGTTTCTGCTGACTGAACCGCAAATAATGGTTGTGCTTTCGTCGAAAAGTTTGGGATAAAACGAGAATAATACTGCAAACATCCCATTATTGATCGCAGCTCATCTTGGTCTCTTGGCGATGTAACGGTAACCAAGGCTTTGTACCGGTCAGGGTCCGGCCTGTATCCTTTATCACATATGGTAAAACCAAGAAAACTCAGCTCTCGCACTTGGAACACGCACTTAGAAGGCTTTATGGCTATGTTCTTACTTCTGAATCGTTCCAGAAGTGGAAGCAACCTCTTATCATGCTCCTTTGCACTGTCGGCGTATATGATTACATCATCTTGATAAGCGCGTACTCCTGGTAAATCGGTAATTACTTCATCAATCGCAGCCTGGAATATCCCAGCTGATACGTGTAATCCAAACGGTAAAAAATTGTACTGAACTAATCCCCAAGGGGTGTTAATCGTAGTGATCGCCTTAGAATCATACTCCAATGGAATTTCTAAGTATGCGTTTGTCAGGTCAATTTTAGAAAACACTTTGCTACCGTGCAGGGCTTTCATAAAATCCTCCGGCTTCTCAGTTGTTGCTGCGCACTCTTTCAGTCTTGGATTCAGCGTTAATCTATAGTGACCACATATCCTAGGTGATTTGCCATCTTCTTTCATAACAACAACGATTGGTGTGGCCCATGCTGATGAGTTAACCTGCGAGATTATGCCGTCTTCCTTCGATCTGTTGAGAGCATTGTGCACATGTTCTCTCTTCCATAAGGTATTATTCGGCACTTTAGAAAAACCGGGTCCCCTTGCACCCCCAGTTTTGCTGGCTCTACTTTCATTCTTCCCGGAAAATTGTGAACACTGAACAATCAGGTTGCGTGACTGGGCTTGGTACTGATAAACAGATTGTGAATAACCCAACGTTGCGAGCAAGTTGCAATACTCTAGGTTTCAACCACCTCGGGTAGCATTCCTCATTTGGACCATTTTTGTAATTAGTATTTAGAGAAAGTGCACAGTTGAGCTGTTTTAAAGTTTTCAATCCCAGGATGGCTGGACTTCCTTCCGACACCAAGAAACGCGATGGAATCAGCTCATTCTCATTACCAACAATCATCACATCAGGTTCACCTAGCAGAGCTAACCGATGACCAGTAACTCCGCGTATTTCCATCGTTGTTCGTCTCAGTTGAGCATCAGGGGCCATGCGATGTAGTAGCGGTTCGGAAATAATGGATTCGCCACTTCCTGTGTCCACAATGAATTCATACTTACATCCTGATTTGAACTTGAGGCATCTGGGGATAAATTGCTCAGCCCTTGATTTCATTTGCAATGAATGAACAGCAGTGGACGGTTCTATGGTACTTGTCTCTCTAACTTGACTCAGGTGACATTTCTGACTTCTACATACCTTCTTAATATGACCAGATTTATCGCATAAATGTCATATAGCATTACGAAATTGGCAAGATGATCATAAGTGTAACTCACCGCACGAGAAATACTTGTTAAATTTCTTTGAACCGGGATTGATGATGGGTGCATGAGAAGACCTGTTCACTGGTTGACTTCGGGTGGGAGTATGCGCCTCGGTCTTCTGAAATCATATCACGTTCGAGTCAGCTGTAGCGGCGTTGACGTCATCCTTCTGTTCGTACATGTCTCGAGCCTCTTGGAAAGTCACATCTTGTTTGACCAGCAATCTACTCCGAAGATCAGTGTCATTGACGCCAGTAATTAATCGATCACGCAGATGCTCCTCCCCCAGCTTGTCACCAAAGTTGCAGCGAGCAGCTTGCTTTTTCAATTGTAGAATGAAATCACGGAATCCCGTGCTTCTTGAACGCACTAATGAATTGAACTTCGCCCGTTCTGTGGCCTGGAAATTGACTGAAAGCACGTGCTTTAACAGTAGTTTCTTTAGTTCGTCGAACGGCAACGAGGCCGGGGCATTCGGATAAGCCAGGATCTTCAGTAACAAATTGGCGAATAACGGAAGGCACAACACTGAGACCGTTCGTTCAACCCTGATGTTGTATCTTTCACGCGATATTTGGATTGGCAGTTCGTCAGATCTTCTGTTGTGTCGGGGCTTGGATAATCGGTGAATCGAGATTTCCACCACACTTACCTCTCAATATCCTGTTAGATACGTTTGAACTGCCAGCAACTACGACTGAGAGTAACATGGAGGAAAACGCGACGGGAGAAAATTTTATAATCGAGACACTTCGTTCACGAGGAACTCGGGCTCCAGTAAAACGCCTGAACATGGATACTTTTAAAAGGTCATGCGAATAGTGTTCATCTTAATAGAAGAGGTTGTTAAGCCGAAATTGGACAGACAAACTTGTGCGTACACGCCCACACATTCACGTGTCCTGACTCACGCCAGATAAGTTTTGTAGCGCGCTAACCAATCACGTGTACGAGTGCTTACGGATTTACCAGGTGGTTACTGAGCATCTGCCTTTGGTTATTTGTCCCTTGTATGCCTTTATTAATCTAACCAGTCGATACGCACTGTACTTGGTTACTTACCAATTCGTGTTCTCCATACCCAAGCGGGGCAATTCAACAATACACAACTTCCAGTAACGCTGTCAGCGGAATCTTTGGTCTGCCATGAGTGTGTATATGGTAGGTTCTGTTTACTACGTCAACCCTTGAGTGCTGTTATACGTGGTGTTTATCGAACACTGCCGCGAGTGTTTCTGATTGAACACAATTCCTTAACTGAAATTCATCGAACCGCCATCCTTGCCTCGTTGACATGCGGGCTGCATCAATTTTTAGCTGTAGCTGGATCCTCCTGGTGTTCTCATGTTCGCTCTGGTTTATCCGGATTTCTCGTTGGACCGACACGATGTTTCATAGTTGCATGTATGTGCGTACCTACTTCGCGATTTCCACGCATGCCCGAAACAATCACTTACAATTTTGGTCCGTTGACCACAAGTGTACGATTTTGTCCACATCCACCGCGTCACTTTACGGTGTTTAATTGGACTGCTAGGTGTATGGATCGGGTTCAGCTGATCTTGTTACTTAGGCTCGAAAGTTGCATATCAATCACTTCTTATGGAAGTTTATCGTTTGACATTTTTTGTCACTTAGTTGGAGCCAAACAAGCTTTCGATAATACTCAGAAGATAACTGACTAATTATGAATTTTAATTCTGTTATTGCGACCGAACATTCCTCATGAATGTGTGAGACCGAAAGTGGATTGCTCAAGTTACCACTGGGAAGTTGTGTCGTTTGAAAAGTGTGCTACTGAAGTCTATGGACCCGCTGTTCTTAACACAAGGCGTGCTTAAAGAACAGTCGGTATTACCGTTGTTTCTGTTCGGACGTTTTGCGGTTTTTTTTACGGTTAACGTGAACGTGGTTGATTGTTGAATAAGTAGAATCGTTAACCAGCTGGAGCATGTGATATTTTTGTCTATGGTCAGTCAACCTGTGCAATAGTATTGTGTGTCACTCAGCTGTGCGAATGTTTCGCAACATTCAACTTCGTTTGTGAATAGTATACAGCGACTTATCAGCTCATTCGATACAATCTAGCTGGAAGAAACAACGGTGAGATTCTGTGGGTACCTTCCACGCTCATTGGCTGTGCCTGTGATCCATAGACGAAAGATAAGGACACGCATTTTCACCGTGCTTTTAATCAAGAAATAGCACTTCTTCACCCCTGAAATTGACGGAGGTTGGCAAATACATTGTGTTCGCTGCCTTTGTACATACCTTGTAAGTGTGCTCATGCCATCAGTAAAACACCAAACTAGCTTAGAACAAATGCATGCCATTTCTCTTCCAAGGGTCCTAATGGCTGCCGGACGTAAATTTCGCAGACCATTCATGAGGCAGGTACTATAACACGCGGCACAATGGTTCGTAGGTAAAACTAACTGAATTTCGGAGTTTTTCGATGTCAGACTAAGCGTTCCTCTTAGCAGTTTCGTGTGGTCTGTCGAGGGGAGATAACCGTAGTAAGCTGAAGCGCAGTCTGATCGTGGATCGTAAGGCTTGTTTAGTGGAGGAAGTTACGAAAATTGAAACCGCCCATGCTTCAGAAAATACTAACAAATTCTTCAAGTCTTACCATGTTACTGGTCCAGGGCGTCCGTCTGCCAATGAAACCGTGGGCGAGGTTGACAACACACTGTTCCATAATAAGTCCAGGAGTTTAGATCACTGGGTAGTGCACCGTGGTGGTCAGTTGAGCTAGCCTCCTGTTTCTATTGTATTTCCGCCATAAACTGGCAGTGTAGCGCCCGGGTTGGTAGACTTCAAACGACACAGTACAACTGGGGTCCGCCATTTCGTCTCGGCTCTCAAACGTAATAGGTCTGCTTGCCTAATTGTCTACGTACCGGCACTTCTCGAAGCGAGTGGAGATGCGTTAGTAGAGGCTCTGACGACAGAGAACATTCATGCCTGCTAGAATCACTGGATAATAGTTCCCATATTAAAAAAAGACTCGGGAACTCTTGTGAAAACCACAGGAGTGTTAGCTTGATTCCAGTCGTTATTAAAGCTCTGGCATCCATTAGTCATCGTCAGCTCACCGCAACTTGGAAAGCGAGCCTTAGGGAAGAACAAGTAGGGATTTGTTTTGAATGAGGATGTATTGAAATCTTTACTGTGTCAAATTCTGGAGCAGCATCATACGTACCGCCTATCAACATTGACCGTTTTTCTCGATCTTAAGAATGTGTTCAGTCGGTCAATCGATCCACACCTAGAATCGCACAGCTACCTAAGTGTGCCCGCCAGCTGTGTGGGCATACTGTCGGTGCTTTGTTCCCTTATTGCAGCTCAGCTTAGGGTGTACGGTCATCTGTCTGATAGTTTCAACACAGAGGGTGACATACGCCAAAGCTGTTCACTTTCATCATGTCTATTTAATTTTGTCCTAGACTAAATAATGGAGCACTGTCTGCGGCGTTCACAAAATGCCAGTGTGGACATCCTACCTGGTGGTAGACTGGTGTTAATTATGCTGACCACGGTGTACTGTTATTTGACACTTTCCAAGCAATCCAGACAATGTTAGACACGATTTCGCACTCTTCTTGATATTTTCGGATGCACTATTCACCCTCGAAGTGCGAAGTGCTCCCGCCAGGCTGCTGTTATTATGTAGGTTTAGTGTTGGATGATGAGGTTGTGGAGATTGTTGGCCGGGTTGTTTACCTAGGAAGAATCAGCTGCGGTAGAGATACGGGGAATGAAGTTGATGCTCGTATATCCTGAATCCACGCTAGTACGTGATAATTTGAGACAGAGATATCTGTCTGATACATAAGGATTACGCAAATAAGGTCACAGTGAAGCTTGTCAAACTTTGTCGCTGCGAAATCTGCCTTTCAGAATAGATGCCTCGAACTGTCTTCTGCGTTGGATCACTGGCATCGGATGGTACCAGCTGGTGAACTGCGGCGTTTGCACAAACATAGATGGCTAGGCTATGCACTAAGGATGCCAAATAATCGTCTTCGACATCGAATACTTCTTATCGATGCTGCGGCTGACTGGCGTAAGTTGCAAGATGATCTTGCCCAGGGAAGTGAATTCGTTCTTTGAGGGGTTGACCACTTTATATCTGATTTGGCTCTGTGGCTAGGACCCTCAACTCATAGAGTCAGTGGCCGGGGATGTGAGATGGCGGCTAATCAAGCTCAGTGGTGTGAATGTTGTCGTTTGATTTTGTTTGTGACGTAAGTACCCTTAATGACGCGGGACGACGAAAGCCACAAGGAGAGCCGTCTGCCCGGTGACACCTTACTTTCACCAATAGTTCGGTTGTTTGTTTGCATATACAGGCCCTTTCAAGTTGATTGCTCGGGTAAAGTTTGTTTTTAGTACTTGAGTGCCTCCCCCTTTCCTGTTTATCTTTTCCCCGTAGCTGTGACTTGCTTTTATCTTCATGGTTGTCTGACAGTTAAGCACCAATTCGATCCACTGATGTAGCACTATCCGTGATAATTATCCTGCGTAAGTGGTTTTCACATTACGATCATCAATGCCCTCTGCTTTTATTCTCACACTAAGATTGGTGTGGCGGCTGCATTCTTGACGTCAGTGTCCAGCCTTTTGGGTGGGATATATCAAATGTCTAGCGGCTCCTGGTACTCCTTCAAACATTGTTCTGGCAGCATATTCTGATATGATCATTGTATTGTCTATGGAGGCTGGTATTATAATCTTGCTATTTGTTCCCCTTTCCCCCAGTCTCTACCTTCGTAAAGGTCGAGGTGAGACGAGGATTTGCAAAATCTATGACAGTCCATGTCTCCCTGAATCGGAGGCGATGTACGCCATCTTGCCGGATGGGATTGGAGATGCCAAGGATTAGGTCAGATGGTTGTGTTCATTGAACTTGGCTTCATCTAAGATTCCATCTTTCTTTCTGCTACCGGCTAGAAAACTTTACTTTTCATCTTATTCCATTTTTGTGTTGAATTGAACAGTTCTGATAAATTATACTGTTTATGAACTTTTATACGCCGTTCATTATTCTCCAATGTAAATACATGCTCACACAGTGCCTTCTTGACTGCCGATTAACTTTGGTCAGCCAAATATTGTAATGCTTCAGTGGTGGTGGTGTTCGTAGCTCGGTTTGATAGTATTAGTATGTTCGCCGAGTTTGGCATTTATGTTGCAAACGTTTCATCACCAAGCGAGGTGACATCATCGGTGCATAAGTGTTTCAGCGTATAGTTTTGAGCGTGGAGTTTGATCAAGTTTGATGGATGTCTGCTCTTATATAGCAGACTGAGTTGACCTACTGACCTGAATCCTGGTTGGTCGCTTTCCGTCCTGTCTCACCCGACCCACCATTTGTTGCAGTTGAAATTTGACCCGATGTCCGATTGTTTATTCCCCGGAGTCTGACTGGCTCCTCCCTGTCGTTACCGCATTTTGACGTCGAATCTGATTGGTTTTGAACTGACTGGGTGTGTCATCTCTTCGTTTTGGAATTCCGTCCGATTGGTCATCCAGTGGTTCAAACAAGCGTTTAAACACAAATTTCGATGCAAAAAGAGTAAAAGTGGTAGCCGGAACTATACCATAGTGAGCAACACAAATGGGGTCGCTACACTGGTTCAATCCCGTAGCTCATATTCCGGCACCGATTTAATTTTGGGGGTCAGTTATAAACTCATATTGGTGGCGGACTGAATGCGATCTTCAGACATGGTTTTACTACTTGTGGATTCTACTTTTCAGGCAGCCAGAACAATATCTGAACAGTAATCGGTGTCAAAGCCGCTGCGAAAGATGAACCGATGGGTTTACACAATATTATGAGAAGGCTAAGTTAACAAAGACGGTGATTCGATCATGTGAGCGTTCGAGATGCATTTTGCAATAATCAGCCTGCACCGGTGGAACAGACGTAAGTGATGTGATAGCAAACATTCACAATTAAGTTGCCGATTTCGAGATGGCAAGTTACACCAGATTGGTAAAAATCACATTCAATCCGTTTGTCGCAGTTCAAAATCTTCTCTTACGAAATCCAACTTTGGCTGTAGGGACTTGGGAACTCGTGGCTGCTTGAGCAGATTTGGACCAAGGAACTCGAATTAAAAAAGGCACTGGTAATAGCCAGTGTTGGTAGCGCGCAATGGTACGCGGAGCTTGTTTCAGGTTGCTCCCACTGGTACACCCTGCTCCCGCGGTATCGTGGTTAATACGTTTCCAGAATTGTTTAACTTGCATGAAGACTGGTCGACAACGTTCCATTACACCGGGTCCATTGCGTGAGTTAGAAATAGCCCTGGCTTGTAAATCCATTGTTCGACCGGAGCAGTAGAACGCCTTCAATCAGATCTATACAGAACACGCCAAAGGCCGACAGGTACGATAGTTCGACTAAAGTCTGCTATTATAAACGGTGTTCTATGTCTCGGTGGAAGAGTTTCAACTGAGCTGTCTCGTGATACCTGAATGATGATACTGCCACCCCGTGAGATTGTAACGAATATGGTTACCAGATGTAACATGCAGGCCAGCCGACTCTACTCTGGATGCCCGTGACTACGCGGACCAACCTTCAGGCAACGTGGACGCACCAGGGGACAGCGCTCTTCCGAAGTAGGTGTTCGAACAATAGTTCTGAAAAGAGGGGAAATACAAACAAGCATGAGCCGAAGGCCCAGTAAGCCATGCACACGACTTATACAAACGAAAGCTAAAACGGCACCGACAACACAGCAGCACGCCCCGTTACACAACTCAAATTCAATCCGTGCGCGCTCGCTGGTTTCGGTTGCGCGTTACACAGCTCCCCTCTTCGTAAAGCACAGTCCCCTGTGCTCCAAACCTTCTACAAACCGGCTGGTGCTCAGGTTGCCAGGTTGGATAAGGTGCCTCCCGGCCCTCTGCCCGTTTTTTCATAACTTCATTTTTTGTATCTTGTTTTCATCTCGACACCTTTTTCTTTAATCCTGATAATAGTCTATTTTCTGATACCTGTACACACCATTACGCCACTTCTCTTTCAACTTCAGTACTCTTTTTTTTCTTCGCGACGCAATTATTTTTATCTCGGCACTTCTTCTTTTCATCCTGGCAGGGTCGCCAAAATGTAGCATGCAGGCCAGCCGACTCTACTCTGGATGCCCGTGACTACGCGGACCAACCTTCAGGCAACGTGGACGCACCAGGGGACAGCGCTCTTCCGAAGTAGGTGTTCGAACAATAGTTCTGAAAAGAGGGGAAATACAAACAAGCATGAGCCGAAGGCCCAGTAAGCCATGCACACGACTTACACAAACGAAAGCTAAAACGGCACCGACAACACAGCAGCACGCCCCGTCACACAACTTAAATTCAATTCGTGCGCGCTCGCTGGTTCCGGTTGCTCGCTACACAGAAACCATAATAAATTTGAAGGTCGCGGAGGCTAGTCACTTTTTATCGTCCATCCGAGGGATGTTTCTGGTTGTCTTGGGCATGACTGGTGTGCGCTACTTCCCGCTAAAATGCATGAAATGCAAAATGTCAGCGAAGACGTGCCAGCAAGTGATGGCTTCGCCCCATGTTGACCGTGCAACTCCCGTTTGCAACTTGTGGAGTAGATTACTTTGGACCACTGCAGGTCTGGATTGGAAGAAGCATTTGTAAAACGTATGGCTGTCTGTCCACTTGTTCAGGGACACCAGTTATACATCTGGAAGTAGCACAGTTGATGTCAACGGACTTCTTTATAGCAGTCCTAATGATGTTCACTGGACGTTGGCTATGCCGGAAGTTATGTGGAGCGATAACTGATCCAACTTCGCGAGCGCGGAATCAGAGCCGAGCGGGAAGCTAATTCAGTATCTGGTTTGTACAAGTTCCAAAACGCAGTAAGATCTAAAGGTTGAAAGCTGGTTATGCTACCAGTAAGGGTCCTGTTGAATGGTGTTTAGCGCTTTGCTCTAATTCACTGAAAAACTGTGGCCCTAATAACGTCAATTCAGCTGTTCAGGCTAGCAGAACTACCTTCCGGTTCAGAGAAGAAATGACAGGAAAAGCAGACAGAATTGCCCAAATTTGTATCTCATTATTCGTAAAGTTAAGATTAAAGACGCTTTCTTTTTGAATGTGAACTAGCCGGAGACTTAAATTCTGCATGAGATGGAAGCGGTTAGAATGGAGTACCCAGAAGCATTTTTGCAAGCGGTCACCAGCCACAAGACAAGAGACAGAATGCTCATTAAAATAGTCAGATACGAATGTTATTTATGACCTTTCAAACAATACCAAACAGAGAAGGTCCAACGGGCACGCCAGGATAAGTGTAAAAGGGTATAAGAGGCAGAAATTCTTTGCATGTGGTCATGATGCGGAAATTTACTGCAATTGTTTACCATACGCAGCAAAGGTGGAATGAAGGCAACTCTAGAGTGGGTTTTCTAGAAGCAAATCGGGTATAATCCAACAAATTCAATGCTCGACATCGTGACAAACAAAGAACGACAAGCGTACCGGATGAGCTTCATCACACTGATGAAGTAGGTGCTTGCGTTGAGTGTTTGATGATTGGTATATGTTAGTAGGACGTTGATGACCACGTTTCCTGCCCTATTTATTCTCTTCGCATTGGTTCATCTCTGCATTGTTATTCCATGTAATGATTACGGGCCATTTTGCAGACTCGCACGACCATTCAAGTTACGCACATGACGAACCATTTCCGCCGTGAATGTTAACCTCGGTGCATTACCAGGTCTTGATATCGTTTACTTGTTACCACGTAGTTTTTCTTATTCACTTTTTCTTGTCGGACCTTTGTTTATATGTACCCTGGTTTCGTTTGCGCTCGACCGCTTCGGCCAGTACGACCGTCTTCTTATTTGGATCCGAATCGGTTGCACCACGGGCCTCGCTCGTTCCTTGCGGACGCGACTATCCTGGATCTAGCACGTCGGAAGACGTTGTGGGTAGACTGTAGGTGTCACTTTGGACAGTACATTTATAAATGACACATTCGGTTTGTCCGCGCTAAAAACCGCATGGACACTCCGTATGTGCTACCTCAACGTGGTTCGATGTCTCGTGACCTTTTCACCCTACAGTCCAGGACGCAAAGTGACCTCGTGAAACAGACCTGTTCGTTCGTGATGCACCCGGCACGGTGGACCATCCCAATCATGCCGACACCGCAGGTGCCAGTACAATCCTATTTCACCCCCTCCCTCTTCATACACATGCACAAATTATCTCACCCTTGGTGGAACTGTCATTGGTCATGTTCACGGTCAAACCAAAAGCCGCCTGACACTCCCACATGTTAAAAGAATCAGAGGTTTGAGACACAATACACAACAGCGTCGCGCCCGTACTGGAGGGTATGAACTAAGTGGTACACAGTTGCACCAAAAGGATTTGGGCTCTGAGGCTCGTACTAGCGCATACGGCAAAGGAATTACGAGTCAAGGGTTACGCTGACATCACCTCTGCTCTCTGCAACTCCCCCACAGGTCTCCGCATATTCAAGCAGTGATCTGCAACAATCATGTGTACAGAGCTAGCCGGATTTTGTTAAGTTCAAACACTCGGTTATTTAGCTCATAATTCGTTTATATATGTCACACTGCTAATTACGTGCTATATATGCATGCTCTTTCTTAGCGTCATTATCTTTTTTGATGAGTAACTCTCGCGTCAATAAGACTAAACGTTGCTCGAAAAACCACTAGACATCCAAGATCAACACACTTGGCAAGGCACTTGAACGCATTGCGATGACTCAGCCATACTGTTTTCAAATGTGCCCACGTAAATTGGTCTCCGAAATATCTCACTGTGTAGTGAAGAATCACACATC
>QNGE01004691.1:13381-52178 GCA_008508345.1 Paragonimus westermani | reverse complement strand
GTCCGCTGCTGTTAGCTCAAGGTTGATGACCTTCGGACCGCTCTTGATTTCAGAGCTGTTGGAGGGTGATTTGCAGTTTTGCACCCTCGAAAATTTGGATGGGGTTTCAAATAAGGAAAAAATATAGGACGAAATGCCCTCGATGCAGCCGAGGAGAGGGACGCCGGAATGAGACAAGTTTGGACCATTTTGGATGCAGGAAGGTCCCAGCAGACTCACTGGGCTGTAAAGCTTAGGAATAAAATATTTTTAGCGGCCATTTTTGTGAGATTATTGGGGGTCTAGAAGAGTGATAGTCCTTAATAGCTTTGAGATGCGCTATTCCGGCCCCTTGCATATCCACAGGCGCTTGACTTTTCAATGAGATAGGGGCAGTGACCTCTGAAGTGTGTACTTGGGGTGGTTCGTCCAGAGACACCGGTCCCCTCTTGACAGCAGGAATAAGGACTTTAACGCCAACCTGGAGTTTCGGGTCAGCCTTGATGCATGACCTTGTTCTAGCAAGCTGAGAGCGCTTCTGCCGCTCCTGCAGTGAGCGATTTGGAGAAACTCCCCCGAGGTTACCGTGCATTTTCGTTATTTCAGTCACTTTTTCCAGTACTTTCTCCGTGCTACCCTTCAAGGGTAACGTCACAAGGAGTCCAAGTGACTTCTTGGTAGCTTTGGAGCTAAGTCTGCTGGCGGAAACCATTTTTGTATACCCTGGAGGGAAACAGGCGTTTCAGCACCGCTTTGGCTCGTTCCCGTGGAGAGGGTGTAGTCGGAAATCGTCCTCACAAGACAAGCCTCTTCGCCCGGAGTGCTCTATTCATCAAGCTCGTCGCGACTTCCTCATTTCGAGCAGTGGACAAGGCCTTGCGAGCAGCTGCAGCGCCTGGAAGGGCAAAGGCAATGTACCAATTCAACGAGCCCAGCTCTGACTTCATGTCAGATAAAGCTCTCTGATTATCACTCAGGGCTTTTCCTACCGTGGCTATCTGTGCGCTCACATCTTTAGACGCCTTGTGGCCACACTTGCACGCGTCTGACTTCTGCTCGCTCGGGGTGGCGAGTAGAGGATCCAACGTGGCCTTCAATGGGGTGCAGCTATCTCGGTAGAGACAGCTCATACAGATAAATGATCTTTTTGAAGAAGTGAGCAAGGCGTACTGGTCCTCCCTGAGGCCAGTACACATAAATTGGTACCAGTGTAGGCACGTCTGGCATTGCATACCGTTCTGAACAGTCAGGTGGCAGCCGAAACGACCATAAGCACTCGATACCTCCGACCCACCGATGCTGCTGGATATTGTGCTTGTCACTGTGTTATGGTCTGTGAGTAAATATGACAGTTGCTAATGTAATGAAACACGAAGCTAGAATATAATCAGGATACTATCAAACACAGATAAGCTAATACACAGTGATTTATGCTATTCTTCAACGAATAGCAATGCTCGTATACAATTGTTTTCTGATGCACTGGACACCAAAAGGAAACACACGTCTAGAGAATTATACGGATAACATCGAACATGAATAAGGCAATACGCGATGATTTGTGCTATTCGACAAAGAGCGGCAGTGATCGTACATAATTTTCGGATGCTCTGGGCACCAAGATAGTAAAAATATGAATAAAAAATGACAGCGAAAAAATTTGAACCAAATTTTGAGTTTACCGCGTTTCTATTTAGCTATGCATCATTCACTCATGCCTCAATAATGCCACAGAGTTCAAAGATGAGTTTCTTAAGCTCATTTCGTATACATTCCGGATTTGTGACATCTACACAGCTTCGTTTCAATGCTTCATTTCAAATGTGCCTTGCGTGGAATTAAGGGGTTGGTTTGCGGCGATATTTCGATCTTTGTCTCTAGTGCGTTAGGAATTTGGTATCATCTCACGTTTTTGCTATGAGTTTTTCGGTAACACGAAAGTAAGCCGTTAGTTTATGATAATGTGTTATATCCAGGTACTATACAACGAACCGTGTTTTTCCGCGGACAGCACCAAAATTATCAGACGATTTATTGTTTGGTATTGTCGTACGTCATCCATTGACTCGTTGCAGTCATCCTGCCGAGTTGAACAGAAGTATCGCTATCAAAATGTCTGCAGATGGGTCGCGCTGTCATCGGAACTATGAACATGATACTTATTTCTACAGCTTACCGGTTGTTAAAACTGGTATGCGAGAATGAAGCATATCTTTTCTATATAAGATATTGCTCATATAAGTACATACATACAATGCTTACCTGAGATTTTGTCAGGTTTCATTCCTTCTTATTTGAAGTGGATTGGTTCAACTTGAGTTGAGCCACGTAGCTCACCTCGAGCCATTACACTCCAAGAATTTTTGCAAGAATGAAATCATGATATCGGGATCAAATGATCGGTCCAAGCGTGATGTTAAAATCGCGTATTCTGGATCCGGAATACGTTAGCTGTGCTCATATATATGACCATGTGTCTACGGTTCGTGAACACAATGATCATGGTGTTCACGGACCGTAGAGTACTCTACGTACGTACATTAGGTCAGTCATTTGCTGTGAACTCAGAAAGAACAGGTATGGATTACAACGGCCTGAAAAATCGTTCACGCAGTTCAAGTTACGCCGTCTAATTTGTTTTGTTACATCCAGGTTTAGTTTATTACTGTGATGGAATTTTTCAATAATTCTTTACAACTGATCTCCAAAACCTAATTTGGGCTTGTTTCGAAGTTGATTTTGTGTGAAATAGAATTCCACTTTTGAACGCCTAGAGGGAAGTAACTGTTTAGTGCTCGTCGCACTAAGTCGCTTTTTCCCCAGGTGCGCAATTATCAGACGCAAAAATTAAAAAGCCGTTGAGGAGAAACACTAAATCTTTATTCGATGAAATGTGCAAGTAGTCTTTGATAGCGCTATAAAAGGCACCGAAACGCAAATTGGCTGGAGAGGCTAGAGAACGGCCGTCGACGAGCGAGTAAACCAGAAGAAGGTGATACGTGTGCCTCGAGTTCGCGCCACAGTCACATGACATGCAGACAAACAACCGGACAGCATGCATCATGCGAGCTTTTTTAATAGTCTAGGTACAATATGAAACTATGAGTTTTAAAACTATTTTACACGTCATACCGCAGGCAGGCCAGTGAAATCTCCAGGCAGCTACTACTGGTCCATAAGTAGGCACGCTTGATGCCTGATGAAGTTCACTTCGGATAATATGATTTAAGCATATGTGTGCGTACGCCACTCCGGGTTGACAATTCCAGAAACATCCAAGATAACGATACTCTATTAACAAGTCACGTAGGCTTCTTATAGGCTTTATAATGCTGGATAACAGCTTCCAATTAGTCAAGTTCAGAGCCGAACCAGTTATTGGTATGCATGCGCAGGGCTAAAAACACAAGTTCCAAAGGCCAACTGTAGTTTACAATCCGATGATATAAGAAAGAATGAGAGGAACTGACTTAAGACCGTTTTTAATTTTGAAAGGTGACCAGGTCAAGCCTGAGAGTTCGAAGTACGTAGATTCAGTCAGCGTGTTATGTTCAGTATTTAGCAGGTGTTTGTTTTTAGGAATTGGAAACATTGTATAACAGCACTCGTTCGGATTGCAGGACGTATCAAGAATACAGTAAAATTACCAGCCTAACTGATTTTCGAGTTAATAAAAACCATGCGATGTCTTGAAACAATCTCTAGATGCGCAGCTGGAGACCTCAGGAAAAGGCTGTTTCAGTAGTTGATGTCCCTATAAGAAAAGGATTGATGCTTGGGGAGGGCCTTGGACGGAACTTTTGATGCTTTCCGTCATGTCATCGCCTGCCGTTGTTACCTGGTACAATAACAAACCGCTTTGCAATATGTACATTGAATAGGTGTGTGAGAGTAAATGGTGGCACAGTCACAAAAATTCAGATGAATGCAAATCAAGAATTTCAAGTCAAGAATCGCTCACAGTACTTCTCAAGCGAGTGACCAATAGGATAGCAGCTTACTGGACAAGTTCAACAGTGGGTATGTTATTCTCTAGAGCGGCATACATAACCTGATTAGTATATTTAAATAGTGGTCTCGCCCAAACCGCCTAAGGCCTTTAGAACGCTTTTCTGCTTGAGAAGAGAAATGTCCGTTTGACGCTCCGAAGTGTAGCGAACCACTCTGTGCAAACCCCTCGTGGTGACAGAGGGAAGATAATCTGGGTATCATTCAGACAACAATATCTTTTTTTGATCGATTTTCACGATGCTCATCGAGTTGGTTGCGTTGTGAATCACGAAGGCACTTCAACAGTTCTCAGTGAATGACACGTATGCATACTTATTTTTCTTGGATCGAAGTTGCAGTCGTCTAGTCATCGTTAAATCGTGTCAGGAACAGGATGTAACGTAATTGGATCACTGGCATTTTGGATTCGCAGGTCGTCAGCACAGAGTGCTTTGATGAATGCGGCTTGATTAGCACATAATGAACAACGATAATCTTTTTTCTTCTCTTTAGTGATTCCGACAATAACAGTTGATGTGTAATAGCTAAAAGATGAAGTGGGCAATGGGTGAAACCTTCATTCCGTTGAGTTTGAATGAAGCTGGTCAAGTCTAGTTTAGTTTGAACTATTAAACTCAAAAATGGAACACTCCCCATGGAGGTTATGATGCGTTCCTGAGGTGCACCGGCTGAACATTTTTGAAAGCCCTAAACGCCTTCGAGTACAAGGGATTCTATCTGCTCAGTAGATATTTGTGCTCCGCTGTCTAAAAGATAGCAGCTTCTTGTGAAGCAAGGATAGTGAACAGGAAAGAAAAATTACTTAATAAATTTTTTGGTCATGTAATATTCGAATGCCAATTTTTTGCTGAAATAAAAGATTTCTCACGCCAGGTAAACCAGTTAAAAATCTGAAGAATGTGTGCTGTTGCCATTAATCAGTTGCCTTCAACAGCATAAGCGACATTAACCCAACGCTGTCAAAGGTAAAATTGATTCTGATTGGTTCAGTTACGTTAGCACTTCATTGCTGTATGCTTACAAACCACTTAACGTTTCTTTTAGTTGCATTAAACGCAAGATGTACCTGAAGTATATTTAGCAAAAGTTTTCCGCTATTTTGTACTTTCAGTTTTCTTACTGATAGTTACATTGTTTATAATGTAAGGCATAATGTCAGCAATTATAATTCGGACCATGCCTCCAATTACAAACAAGATGAAGAACATTACTAGCGTACTGCCTAGAAATCTTTTGCAAAATCGTTACACCCACATAAATACCGTGACCTAAGTTGCTTCGCCGTAAATCCACGATTTTTTGAAGTTTCCAGATCCTTTACTAGTTTTAGTGTAGAGTCACGTGTTTGCTAGCCCTTTACCCCTCTCATTTACGTAGCCTGTTGAACGGATGAATGTGGCACGCCGGTGAGTGTTAGATAATGATCAGCGGGCCACTATCGCAGTAAGAAGGCGCCATGTTGTTTGATAAGACGGTGTAAATACATTTCAATTCCGCAGTTAGCAGGGCCAGGAAAATCAAATAACCACGAGAGTGGCAATAAAAATAAGTTAAGTTGTTATTGGTAATGATTAGCCGCGGATAAGGCTAAGTCTGGTGTGCAATTAATGCAGAATGTTTGGGCTCACTGAACAAGTCTGCTGATTTACTGTCACCCAAGTTGACAGCGCATATCCACATTTACATTATTAATCTCTGTACATACGCAGGTAACAGTAACGTGGTCGCCGCACACACATGTTAAGAATGCCCCGGAACGGATGCTTTATTTATCATGGTCAATTTGTTAAGCAGTTGTTAGAAGGCTCGGAATTTACAGATCCTGTGGCGTTTTTCCTGAGGGAACCCCATGTTGGGCAAATTTGATTATGAAATTGGGCATCCTACAGAATAGAGGGTCATTTGACTAGATTAGCTTGTGTTTACCTCTCTTTCAGTTATCGCGATCTTCTTGTTTAAAAACATTTTGATTGAAGAAATCATTTGCGATATTCTTTTTGGAGGCTACGACTGTGTTGCCCCCGAGTGTCTAGCTGAAAGGATTTGAATAGATGGCACCTACCTCCGTTTATCCCAATTGCACGTCGTGATATGGAACCGAATGTACACACAAATCTTCAAAAATTTACACTTCAATTCATCAGATGCTGCTGACCTAAGGTTGACATCTTATTCCATCGTCAAAATGTGAGCGCCTCAGCAAAGTTTTGTCACAGAAACAGTGAAAGTATCTTTTTCATGCAGAATAACAACGAGTATTTTTTCATCCATACGGTAGATTGTAGTAACTTTCAACTGTGTGCATGATCTTGAAGTTGACAGCCATTCATCACTCTCGGATATCAGAGCTGTATTATCGAACCCCAGTATTTTCAGAGAAGACTACCAAGTTGCGCCTCTCATTGTCTTCTGCAAAAAGCATTATCAGCGACTGGTTTGCGGTGAGTAATTTGCGCACCGACAGCTTGAACTACAAAATGTCCACTAAGTTCCGACGTAGACCTCTTGTGGGAACCCTGAAAATCATATTGTATGAAATGAGGTTTCAAATTGTTATCACTGGTTTTCAGATTCCCTCAACAATATAACCTCTGAATCTTTATATCATCTCATATTTTGCTTTATCGTTAAGTGAAATTTGAGCGTTTCAGGGTGGTCATTTTGATTTACTCACCCAAATTGATTGTTCTGAAAAAGGTGGTGGAATTCGTTCGCGGAAAGTAAGTTGGTTTCCTTCTGCAGAACTAATTTTGTGGCAGTCAGAGTTCACGAGTGCTTATCGCGCATTGTCTCTAGCGTTTATACATGAGAATGATAATGAATGAGCTAGCTGTTCGCAACCATTCACAACGCGTTAGTTGGCTGTCAAATTACTTTCGTGACTGCTCCTCAGTTTTGCTTGAGGTATTTGTAAGTGTGATATTGTAGTTAACACACCTCTCTTTCACTTATTGCTGACAGTTTTATGGGTTACCAGACGGTACCGTGGATGGGGCCACCGCTCATCTCAACAGTGTTGACGTTGTGACCGACCGACATAATATGAATAGCGAGCATACAATGACCTGGCGTGAAGAAGTTAAGCGGTTCACCAAGTTGATGTTCACTGTTGTTTGGAGGTCGTTCCACAGGTTATACCCGTCATGACTCACAGAGTCCTGGCTGAAGAATTTAGGTTGGATGACAGCTAAGCAAACTTAGTGGAGTAAGCGTCCTTATCTTTTGGCTCAGATGTCTATTAATCCACGGGGCACTGAAAGCCGTAAGGCGGCTGTCATATGACCGATGCCTTAAGTTTGACTGTCGCTCAGCTGTTTACTTTAAGGTGTGAGCACTTTGATATTAAGTGTCTGAACATGGACGCGACTGTGTTTAAAAGTCGGATCCCCTTCCCTCCCCCTCTCTTTCTGCCAAGAGCCTACTTCTCTTTTACAGAGGTATAGTATAGGTGACAATCACTGAGGTGCTGCTGTCTATGATGATGAGTGTGATGGAAGAAGGAACTAGAAGTGGTCTAAATACAGGATAACCAATGACTGCGGTATATTAACATCTCCGATAACATTTCTGATCAGCAAATTACGTGATTTTGAAGTCATATACCTGACAGGCGACACTTCCCAACTTAACTCGAACTAACCGTCTAGATTCGTATATTTTGTGATCACGTTTTTGTTTGACCATCAACTGACTAACTGTTGGTGACCTCAGTATAGATGCCCGAACGAGTGAGCGCTTAACTGGCATGTTGAACACATGACCCGACCTTCATGGGCTATGCGACGTGATAAGCTGGCCAAATGATCGTGGGTGGCGAGCGTTCCTGAATAAGTGCATGGCTCATGCAACCGTCTCACTGGATGTGGAATAACTAGCGGAGACAACGATGATCAAACACAACAAATCTGCTGAAATCTCCGTTGCCAGCAGGCCAAGTTACCAAACCGCAGAGAACAGAAAGCACGCAGGATTTATACACTCTCCCTTTCAGCGAATACCGCACGTTTGTTTGATACCACAGATAATACAGGCTGACAGAAACAACCGGTGCCTTTGCCATCTTCACTGATACCTCATTAGCAACATTACAAACTGATATGAACCTTCTTAACTTAGCGAAATTTCAGAAACTGCATAGTTTATTGGAAACTAGGGAAGGCTTAAATGCTTGTGATATCTTCCCTTCCAGAAATTCCTGAATTTATTGCCTCATCAAACTGCAAACTTTCCGCTAAAACGAACAGACCGTCACTGGATGAGGTATGTTCAATACTGTGGATATGTATAATCTACACTATAGATTGATTTGTTAATCAGAGGAGAGCTTTCAAGGCAGCGTCATAACATCAAGCAACTGTTCAAGGAAAACGCAGCAAATGAAGGCAACAATGTCTCCAGGTAATCCTTTGAATGTTACTCCAACCTAGTTGTAGAGGCGCACTGCTGAACATTTTCACGAAGCTTTGTCCCCTTATGACAGTTGAATTGTTCCATCGCTTACTGGAAAGGTAAGATGTTCAACAACTTCCAGTTGTTTGCTTATTGACTGTTGTTGGTTGTTTGGAAACAATGACTCTACTTATTAGGAACAGTTATTTACATTCCTTTTACTTCTGGTTGATTAAGTGCTGTTAAGTTCATATTGTTCTAAAAATGTGAGCGTTCTGTAGAAGGAACACAGTTCTGAGGAAGTTGGTTTGTAAGAACGGTGAGATGTTCTTCGAATGCAATCGTTTTGTAACCATGATAAGGGGTTCTGTTCTTCTGATTTCCTCCGGAGCTCACATACACGAAACCGCATTCAAAGTTGAACTAACGAGGTTACCTAGCATGCTAATCAAACGTTTTTAAACTGATCGACCATATCAGAATGATGTCTAACATCAACCTACTCATCCTGAGTTCCGAATACTGTTAACAAACACAAACAGGTGGGTATATCATAAAATCATTGTTCGAATGACTTTTGTTGCGTATTATTAGTAAAATACAGAAGTGTATGTAAAAACAACCATCAACTTGCCACATAGTGGAAGTTCTTCTCGTGCGGGAAATCCACAAGCCCTATCAAGATACAGCCTCTACAATGGTCGATCTATTTCGTTCAACATATCATGTACTGCAAAAGTGACCAAACTGGCCGTTTCCTACCCTCTTTTTTCATCGATCAGTATGTGTTCCAAAACAGTTTTTAATTCATTGTCTGTTACATAGTTTCAAATAGGTGTACAAATTGTTCTCAACCTGACGAATTATCTGTGTGATATTTTTGTAAACAGAACGCACTGAGTAGAACGTGATGAACTCGAACTGATCATAAATCATGCAAAATGCCACGAATTTTGTATCTACAATAAATATGATTGGAATCTTTGCGGTCAGTTTCGTCATTTGATTACCGAGTAAACTGATTGTGTCATACCAAACCCCACTTTTCCTACTTACTTCTCCTGATTTAACGAATGAAAAATATACCTTTGATCACCTCATCACATAGCCATATATAAACAGTTTACAAATATCACCTGACAAACCAGGACAAAATCCTGTGAAGTGTTAAGTTCAAATTTAGTGGTTAACTGCTCCCAGTTGCCCACTGGGAAACAGTGAAGCGTGATCTTCTTCTTTCTAGCATACAAAGGTGGTGATACTTTTCTCAAGGTTAACACATCTCGGCGATCAAGCCATTACATTCACTCGTCAGCATGAACCACGTCCTTGGCCTGGTTCTAAGTTTCGGCGGGACAAAACAGATTCTTATTTACAGTTGAAAAAATAATATAAGTGAACGTGTCGGTCAGAGTATCAAGAGCAGATGAAGCTGATAAGCAGTTTTAAAAGATATCTAGGAAAAAGCTCTTATCTGTTTGAGAAGTAAGAGTTTCCCCCAACAACTAAAGTGATAGAAGAGGTAAATGTTTACGGCATGAAATAGGAAGGTATTTTTTCTGTGATTGGTAAATCGTGTTGAATGGTTTAGAATGGAGAGACTTGTGAAAGGAAAATTAAGGGTAGACAGTAACCCATGATGGTGAATTTAAAATTCGTGAGTCGAATGCCAGCAAGCAATACCGTTGTTTGGATGAAAGCACTTTATTCGAGGGAGCTTGAATGAAAAAAGTAAATTGCTATGAAAGTGAGCTTACCTGTTCCCAACGAAATTACCATCTGTATGTGGAACACTGATGATGGGTACACCGACGGCAGGTTACGTAGTAAATGAGAGGTTGAAAAAGAATATGAAAATTATGATATGGCCACTTTTACGTATGCAAGCATATCGTTCTGGATGCCACTGTTTCACGTCCTATCAGTGATGTGGGTAATAACGTTCTTTTAAACTTGTACTTTAAACTTGTACATGGTTAGTTGCACTGTTATTCAGATAAAACGACAAGGTTTTTGAACACGATACTCCCAGAAGCCGAACCTCCGAAATAAACGGTTGAGTATCAGTGCTAGCCGATGATTGACATTTTTCTATTTAGTTGTGATTATGTTGATTGTTATTAAGTTTCCGTAGATCAGATAAGTGAGTTGGTTTTCTGTACATGTTTCTGACTTCCAATCTTAGATCACGGTCTGGAAACCGATCTACTGGTCACGTGACCATCTCGACGAGTAATCTTACTCAGTTTCACCGGTCAGTCGATGTGCTAATCCAGGACCTCATGAGTGACCAACTCTACCGTTATTTTGTTAACCACGTTCTAATTCAGGCAGCGTACTTGTTCACGTCCAGTGAAATGGAGTTGATGCATAATCATACACAACACCGAAGCACAAACGCACGGCTACTACTTGCACGTAGTTGTCCCACTTCAGTGATAATCATTTATTCGGAAAACTGTTAGCAGTTAGCAAAACACTAAAACTTCCATTCACATAGTGGAGTTTTCTTGAGTAGGACAAACTCTAGTGAACGATGGGTAATATGTATGTAATCCCGGAAGATCCAACCGTAACTTTAAATAAACTTCGACTGTACGTGATGGCCCACTTTGAATAAGTCGAATCCTTGATATAGTAAGAATTTACTTGTTTGTCACTGATTGATCGAAAATATGTCTCACCATATTCCTTTCTGCATAGCTACTGTAGTAAACAGAGAACTGAAGGCGGTTTTTTGTTTTCTCACTTACGGCGTACTGCGGGCAGAGTTGTAACATCTACTAGAATAACGAGTAGTTCTACTTTGCCCTGTGCTGAGACGTTCGTTACAAGACAAGTACAATCGTCACTAGCCAAAGCGGACCAAATTTCCACTTGATCGATGCGATAACTAAACCGGTGCTTCATAAACCCGTACACATCTTCTACTCTTGTAAACTAAGAACGCCGGTCACGTCACTGCTTTTTATTGTGTGGAAATGAGGCGAGCTGTTTACTGCCCACTTCTTTTAATATCAGGTAACTGTATGTTATAATATCTGTAAGTAAACCGTTATTGGTTGCATTTGAAAATACCGCTACGGAATGAATATAATTGTGGTGTAAAAATGTGGTATTCCTACGGTAATAAAATTCAGCAAAAGCACGTCTCATTCAACGAGATAAAAAAGCGACGCGTTGGTTTCGTTACCTAAACACAAACACAGATATGAGCTGGACAAGGAAGCATTGGTTTCTTTTCGGCAATTTGAAGAAGCGTTCACTGCACAACCGTTGAGCAAGCGACCTCCGCCGGTTATTTTTCATGGCCTTGGAGCCGAACGCTGTGTATCGGTAGCACAAGCGTACAGAATGTTACAAGAAATCGCATGTGACCCGAAGTTTGATTTGAAACGCCTACTGCCTCCAAGCTGCTTCGAACCGGATGGAAGAGTTCTTTGTCCTCAGCTGCGTGAAGCCATGAAGTTAATGCGTATTAATCTCACCGATGAGAATTATCGGCGTCTTTGGCGCGAGTGAGTCTGTTTACATCTTAATTCCTGAAATTCGGGGATCATCGTCCATTATTCGGTACAGATGAGCGGGTTAACTTCTCATTATATCACATGAAGTCAACATCGTCCTTGATTCAATCCACTAGTACGGCAGAAGGATAAAATGTCGCACGTTTTTAATATTTTCATTTATCCTCATCGATTGCATAAAAAACATATCGGTCGTGCACTACTGACGTACGAAGTAGTGGGGTGATGAGAAAAACTATGAAAGTTCGACGGTCATATCACTTAATTCGTCAGCGCCTTTAAATTACTTTGAACCGAATGTTACCAAATAATCAGAATACTTTTACTAAAACCAGCAAGGTGTCGTTTTGTTTGCTCGAAGACATCACAAATTATAAATTGTGTCAACCAAAGTGTACGTCACTTTTAAAGATTTTTCACTCAAGAAGCTGGATTCCTACCTGATGCTAGTTTCGCTAAAGTCGTTGTGTGAAATAACCACTACAGAGTGTGACCCGTCATTCAGCGTAGCAAATGTATATGTGCGGACGAATTTATGATGTGCATGGGAACCAAATCGATTTTTCGAGTCGGAATCAGAAACAAAGAATAGTTTGATGTTAAAATACAAACATTAAACAGATAAACAGTTCAGAGCAGATTGTGACAATTCGTAGACAAATTGTTAGCTTTTGAGAGCAAAATAGAAGTATCTTTCGTATATGAACTGCTTGGAACTGGGTTTTTAGCCACTTTCTAATTCAGCCGCCGGAAGGTTTATTTGTACACATTCCTCTTGTTTGGCACAATACAGTTCTAACTATGCCATTGGTGTAAGCGAGAAAATTGAAAGCCCCAACAACTCCATGTCGGTTCTCGATTGACAGTGCGTCGCAACATGGTGTTATGACATCACTTATTTGAAAAGGTTTGATAAGTAAACCGTCATGCAAATGAGTTATTTGGTCTACCTAGTCAGGCTTTTCCTAGGCTGAGGTGAATTCGAAACTGTGTGTTGATAGTCACAGAACATACTCCAGTCAACAATTATTATCTAACATTTTGGCCTGCAATATCCACTCAGCGCAGTTCTACTCTTTAAAGGTACAGGCCATAGGTAATTACTATATACGATGCTCCATAATACGTACCTAATATTCACACAGTAAACTGTACAACGGTATATTAAGACTGTACATACTGTTGGACGTTATGCGATTCATGCATCTTCCATTTTTATTCAAACCAACCGAAAAGAACCGGGTGTTTGAATGTTTTCTGTGATTCATAAATGTCGTATCCCTTCCCACTTTTAATTGTCATCTTCTGGTCTCATTAAAATTGAGTTTCATGTAAGTAAACGAGAAGGGTATGACGTAAGTATTTCTGCATTAACCTAAATCCACGGACCTTTTAAAATCTTATATGTGACTCTCCCGTTTACTTTCTCTTATGGTTATGTGACTGATGAAACTTAAATAATCAGGCAGTTTGCTATCATGCAATGGCTGGGTAGCAAAATACACTGCGTTTTGGGTGCACATTTGGTCTCTTTTAACGATAGGCATATATCCAATAAGTTTTCTTCAAGTACTGTTCCCAAACAGGGCTTGTTGAAAACAACCAACAACAGTGCTCCGCCTTCAGACAGAAAGAAAGCTGTAGGGAAAGTGAGCACTCCAAAACGAGGAAGGACTGTGCAAAATTAAGGACATCTGGCGACACAAACAGTACAGTTGAAAGCAAAACGATTACTTCACTACGGTTGAATTGATGCATGCATAGGGAATTTGCCAGATGCGTCCTTCTCAGAGAGTTGAGCTTTCTATTTCGTCACCACTGCATTTGTGTAGACAAGTAGTCGTCGGACAAACTGCAGTTTGTAAGGTATAATAATTAATGGACGCTAAAACTGTGTGATTGTACGATGGTCAGGTATGACTCTGCTATAAGTTTATTTTATGTAAAGTTAAGCCTTACTGCGTTATCTTTGATGGCGAAAGGAATGGATGCAACTCACAGACGTTACTGGGATATCGAAAAGTCATGGGCAGATACCCGAAGTGCATTTTACTGAAAAATACAAAGGACGAGGGATATGAAGACAGCTGTGTGTTTCATTGTCGAACCAAGTGACTCGTCCATGAGGCAAGAAAGATCACTTGTCCCATCATTGCCAACACACCAAAGAGTGACCCAAAGTCAGGGGTGAGCCATATGGACCTTTTTCCTTGTTTACACACCACTCCTCTCATTCTACCGTCAGGAGACGGGGGAAGGTAGGCTGCGAACCGACAACAAACTAGGGCGAGTCAGCTTCAGAATTTGGTACTTCTGGGTAAGGATTGCACAGCGTGTTGTAGATTGATCCAACTCAACTGATCAAACTCACATTAGGAGGTGAATTCCATTCCGCTTCGTCAGTGAGATTTAGTAAACCTCGGTGCCCACAGTAACAGAAAAATTTGTGTAATTAAGAAGGTAAATGTAACTACAACTAACAATTTCTTTCCGCCCTATTAAGGAGAGGTAACCAGTAATGTGTTGCTATCAGTGATGGGGATGGTGATGAAAATGTTGGTGAGGACCACGAAGATGATGGCAGAGAATAGGCCTGAGTCCCACAAAAACTGTTAAGTATGCTTCACAGGCAAAGCTCCCAGCGGTGGTCATTTTAATTATCTAAATAATGCCACGTGTTCAGTATTTTATTGTTGTTCACTTGGCCAACTAAGTTTAACGGTCGAAATTCGACATGCTAACACGTGTACCAGGACGTGTTGTCCCAGAGTTAAGTACAACAGCCGTGAGAATGTTACTTTTGGAAAAGTATACTCAAAGTAATCTTGAACAATCTGAAATCTCTTTGACTGTGCCTTCAAATGGTCAGTTATGCCTGAAGGAGATGAAAGACGATGAAGAGGATTAGTAGGTTGAAAATTTGTTTGCTGTAAGCAGATAGCAATAAGAATTCCTCTATTCATTTGGAACAGTTTTTTTAGCACTGTAACCTATAAGTAAACTGGTTCGAGTAGGGTTTGCATTTAAGTTGAATCGATACAGATTTAAATATGTGAATTGACCGAATTCCGCCTACATTGAATGTATTCGATTCAGTAGAAGAATCGGTGGATAAAAATTCTTCAGCCGCTGATTATGTCATTAACAATGGTGGATTTTTTTATGACAACAGTGTCATAAACGTACTAATGAGGACTTTTCTATGGACTATTGAAACATTCATGTCATCTGTTTAATTACCGTGATACGCATATGTAAACACATGCATATGTGCATAAGAATAAGTAGTTTTAACACGGCGACTGACGTTTTCCAATTCTCACAGTAAAATTGACTTGGAACACTTCGGCTCAGTCAGTACGAATCAGATTTGTCAAATTCTCAACCTGAAAGAAGACGGAACCCCACTTGGGATAATGGCAAAAGTGACGCCACTGCAAGCCGCCAAACTACGGGGAATTCCCAAGTTGAATCGAAATCCGCGGCTTATGGTAAGTGTTTGTATTTGAACTTGGAACAAAAATATATTGTATAGTCGTGAATACATGTGCTTAAGTAGATGGGATAGGCAGCAGTTGAACAGTGAATTTCTAATTTAGGATTATGTCACTTGCAACACGTCCCAGCACAACGTTACTGCAACTTTTCATACATACGTTGTTCAACCAGCAAACCCTCAGACATTTTCATTTAGCTTCAGTTAGTGGTAGTCCGACATTTAGATCAATAGGTCACCATTCTGTAACGTCTGTTTGTCACTACCACTGCAGCATTACATAGTGAGCAACCACTTTGATTAATTCTTTGTGATCCAGAAGGCACTAGATAGGCCAGTGGTGTGTGAATTGGTAAGATCGCAAGTATTGTTTTTTTCCAGAAAAGCTAACTATTAGTTATCGTTGAAACTGGAAACAACCTGGATCGACAACCAGACACCACCACATAGGAAGCAACTACGCAACACTACTTCCTTTTGAAGCTTCTAGTAGCGGTTTACTTAGCATATCCATAGAGAAATGATTTTCCAAATGATGAGAATAACCACCTTTTATTTCATTACCCAAAACTGCTTAATGTTCATAATACCCGTTGTACCTCTTGACATATATCGACCTGTGAAATCCCTTCAGATTTGTGGTTAATCAAAAATGACGTGGTCAGCAGGATTTCATCAATATTTGCTCTCGGATAAACAATTTTCTGTTGTCTTCTGATGTCGTTTACAATCAATAAGCCAGTTGAAACCTTCTGTACATCTCTTCTGCAAGTTGCAGCTTAGGAAACTCTTCTTCTACCCATCTGTATCTTTGCTCCATACACATCGGAGGAAGCATTCAGTCGACCTACCCTTGTTTATATTGTCTCACATTTTTCGGAGTAGTCCACTAACCAAATTACATACCAATAAATTCACTCTACTGCTACTCTGTCAAACGCAATTGGTTGTGTCCATGCTTATATGTATCACCATATAAAATGAGTCCTTCATTATTCAACCCATCGGTAATTAATAAAATTACAGTGACTTGCATATGCCTAAGCTATTTATAAGGGGAAATTCGGTAGCAAATTAGTCTGTTTTCGTTTTTTTTTAAAGTTTGCTTGGTTGCCACGCGTCTTCTCAGAATTGGTGGTGTCTAGAGAATAGTCCGCATGTGGTTGTATAATTGTGCGTTTAAGTAAACTGATTTAATCTCAAATTACCAAAAAGTGGAGACCAAATTCTGCTTCAAAGTGCTGATAACCCAATATGGATTGCGATATCCGTCTAGTTATAAGACGGGATGAACTTAAAGTGAAACAGCGACATGAATTTCTGGTCTGTTGAAAAATAACTATTGCTTAAAATTGTACATTCTGTAATAAAGTTGCCCAACCAATCAACCGGTAGCCTGTCAAATTACGTGACACACAACTAACTATGAGAGCGAGTACGGTAGCTGTGCATGCTCATGTGGTAATTGACCAACTGACACCAATAAACAGCTTCCACCCTGGAGCAGCCGACTTAACATGGTTGGTGTTGGACCTGAGAACAGAACCTGCACAAAAGCGCCGAAACCCTGATCCGCAAGATTGGCACTTCAAAGTATTGACTTCTGTACTTGTATATTTGTGCGCAGCGGTCTGTTCCCTCCTCTCACTTACTGCCTAGCGTACCGGTTACGGAATTCAACACCAAGCTGTTGATTCTGTGTTATACGACATTTAGCAGTCTATCACTAGCCAACAAGATTAAAGACTTCGTGGACATCTGGAAGGCACACTCCTCTTCTCCAGATTCATTTTTTTAGAAGGGCATATCGGGAAAAGAAGAATAGCTTGTGTCTCAAATTATGTATAGGGAAGCCCCAACTGTACTCACACCCCAAAACGGTTACGTGAATAAGGAAACTAAATGATCACGTGTCCAGATAACATTCGAAATTTGGTGAGGTTGGCATGATTAGCACATCTTACAAACGTGTAGTGATTCATCTCATACAAGATCAATCCGTTAGGTCGTGGCCGCGCTCTGAGGAATGTGTATAAGTTCTACCGCAGGTGAGTGGGTGCTTGTCCTTCAAAGATAGTTTTCAATCACGATGCCGCAAAGCGATTCCTAATTTGTGTGTCTAGACTTTTTGATTTCACGGTGTATCGCCTCACACACAGTGTTTCAATGCGCAATTCATTCATGTATCCATTGGAGTTTCCCCCTGAAGCACAGCACTTTCCTATGTTTGGATAGAATATTCGTCCTACCTAAGTATCATCTTGGGATGCTTATGAACGTCAAAAAATGACTAAGCTCATCCAGATTATGATAAGATACAAACAAACTATCTTTCATTCTACACGGAAGGCACGTATTTCCTCCTACATTTGCTTATTCTTGCTCAACTGCGCATAGAGATTTGAGTCTGTCATGTTCTTTCAAAAGTGTTAGCCACCGATATGTGAGTTATTTTATCCACAACATCCCAAATTTTTCTAATCCCAACTTTTGTTGTTCTTACAAGACTAGCAAATGGCTCGTCAAAATTGATCATGTTTTGTCATTATCACCACTGCACACAGTTAAAAACATGTCGAAACAGACATGCTGTGACCCTGACAAACATAAGTTTTGTAGATGTCGTATTGTCTGACCAGTCTTGGGAACAGTTAATTTATGCACACACAACGGGCCGACTGTGCCAGCTTATCCGGAGGTTTGTCTATAGTTTGCTTGATCGATCTTCCACATTTGTCACCTTTCTTTCCTCCTCGGTCTGCACATTTCTGGGAGACGTTCTGATCTATATATGATCCAATGCCAATTTTCTTTGCCGGAGTGTGTGAGGAGACATAAGTGACTTCTGGATTAGTGAATGTTCTCGAATCTTTAATCGATTCTTTCACCGTATGTCATTTTTCGGGTGATCGTGTGACGACCAACCATCGATAGTGACCACCACTGTGTTGTTGTCAATGATGGTACTCATGGCGATTAAACTGGCTTCGAGTATCTATCTTACCAGCGGGTTGATCATTGTTTAGAAGCTTGTTTAATTGGGTTAACCGGACTTAGTTGACGATAACTGCCTCCTCTCGGGACGATCAGATAATCTGATTTGTATACGCAGACGAAAGTATTTTAGTATTCAGGTGTAATGGTTCAGTAGTCTTAGTGTGGGAACATTGATTAACCGGGCTGCCTTATGAAACCGTGGTTGGAGTTCAAATTCCGGCCGTGACAAAGATACACACTACTGATGACCTTCAAGAGAAACGAAATCGTAATATGACACTTCTTCTTGAAGCAGACCGGCTGGAAAGTCCATCCATATTCATACCCTTCAAACCGAGTTGAATGGTTTCTCGGTTTATAATTGCTGTCTTCAGTATAGCTGGTATAACTCACCTAACTGTTTAAGAATTTACTATGCAGGTGGAAATCTTTTCCAGCCAATTGCACTTCCCGTTATATGTCGAATAGTATCCTTTCATGCAACGCCGTTTTGGGGTGGAGGAATAGTTTGAACAATTTTCGACAGAAAGTAGTCACACAAGTTTTACTACACAACTTTCATATCCTCGGTTATAATGTGTAGTTATGGTGGAAAGCTGCTACCTAAATCTACTCTGCAGGCTATCATTCACAAATAAAACTGTATTCAGCTTCACTCATCCAACGGATTCTCCTAACGAACTTCAGAATTTATCGACTGTCGAAACCATTATCCATTTGTCCTTTGCCGTCCTATGTTTGTGGGTTTTTGTTTGAATGAAAAAACTGCACATACACAACAGTTTTTGTCTATGTAACGCTGTATACTTAACCTACAGATGACCTATTGACATTTGTTTTTGAAAGCAGCCTTCGCCAAAGTGGGCACCTTTTGAAATGTTGCCAACGAGTAGCAGGAGCACAACAAATGATGCACTTACCCTGATACGTGAACTTCCTGTCGCTGGCGGCACCAGTTTTCCCATAACAGAGCAGCATGCTTGGACACCCAAAGGTCCCGGGGACGCCACGGATCCAGTTTTTGGATGTGGAGAGCGGCATAACCAAAGACTGGCAAAATTAGAAACTCACTTTCTGCGATTTGAAGATGTTATGTCATGTCTGAGATACAAGGTCGGTTGTGAACTCTGTTCGCACTGTTTACTCACCGTTAATATGTAGTTATAATTTTGTCCAATACTTCCTACGGTATACCAATTAAGCCCGTAATCCCTTTGTGATGAAGTTAAGCCTCACATATGACATCCCGTTTTATCTCTGAACAGTTCAGCTTTCTGCTTTCTATGGCTGAGTGAAGATAAGCAACAGTATGAGCTGATCGACTGTTGTGGATAATGAAAATGGCAGTCATGCTGGCTTTCTCAATATAATATCGGGCTACTCATCAGTAGTTCAACTGACATTTTTAAATTGTACACCAAACAAATCTCAGCTGAGGCGGCGGCAGTTGGTCGATAAATGCACGATACACCGGTATAGGAAAAGTAGTTCATACATATTGTCATAACCTTGGGCGAAATGGTGGTCAACGTTACCGGTTTTGAATGTCTGCGCAACTAAGTATGCAAACCGGGGGCCGGACCAATTGGCTGTAGAGACTGGCAAGGTTGTCGTTGAATTGCCCCAAGATGAAGAGGCCGTTGTTGCAAAAAACAATAATGAACGGAAATTCGTAATTTTTGAGAGCACAGACGAGGACATGGATTGCAAATGATAAACAGATAGGCATAAGTAGTTTGCAAAACACAAAATATTAGTCAATAAGGTGGCTAGTGTATCGATTAGGCGATTGTAACAGTTTAACAACACAGCTTATGATATGGAGCTGAAGAAACAGATGAGAAGCAAAGCTGCAGCGTACCATTGAAAAGTTGAAACCAGATGTTACTAGACCGTAAACAGTCACAAGATGCAACAAGTCAAAAACCTACGAATGAACGGGCACAAAATATTCGGAGAATCAACTCTGTGCCAAAAAACCGCTGACGGATCACAACAGTCTGCAACAAAATGAACATGTGGTTTTTGTTCTTTTCGGAAACAGATCACGTTTCCAAACAAGAGAGCGAAAAAATTAGATACCCTTCGTTTTAGTGGCTACCGGACGTTTCTTCGACGTCAAGGATAACGTATGCTGGCAAAGGCATCTTGTACCTTTGGTATCCAGAATGATATCTCATCAGCAATGGTACAGACTGAGGAAATACTACTACTCAATTATCGGAAAGTAGTCTCAGTTTCGAGCGGATTGCATGCAATGAAGAAGATAAGATCGGAAATGCCTCAGTTTTGGGGCACTACTTTGTACTTTGATGGTACGAAGTGCATTCCAGCTCGGGTAATTCACTTTGTTCAGCATGGTGTTCATGTCTTAGAAAGAGCAGCTAAGTAAGGCAGTGACATCCGCATACTCCATATCAACCAATCTGGTGCGAGGAATAATCTCAACACCAGGATAACTTGATTCCTCAAACGCACCTTCCAGAATTTTGTCCACGATAAAACTTAATAGGATGGGGTAGATGAGATGTGCCTGATAAACGCCAAGGACAGTTGACAATGTACTTTCACTGTGTTTGCAGAATGAGCGTACAGTGATCTCAACAGATTCACGTATTTCAATGAAACTGATTCGTGAAGTAGCCAGCTTCAGAGGACTCTACGAGCGACCGAATCAAAAGCAGTCTTTAGGTCTATAAATATCACGACAGTCGGCTGTTTATAGGAGTGCTGCTATACCAAGATCTGTCGCAAAGTCAAAATGTGATCATCGCGCTCTCGACCGGATCTAAATCCTGTCTATTCTTTGCTTAGCTGGCTTTATCTGAGCCTAGTGAACAGACGTAAAATGAGGCCAGTGAGTAAACTGGACGTAACAAATTCTTCAGTTTATCAAGTCATCTAAAGTTTGTCCGTCCTGATGCCAACCTCTCTCCATCATCCTTGGGGGGAGATAAATGGAGGAGACTTGGTCCACGAGCCTTGTCACGCTTCGGTAACTCAAGTCTCAGAGCCACTTGTGCTTCCGACGGGGGCGGTCTGGAATACGACAAGTAAGCATTTGGGTTTTTTCGTCCACATCATTTGGTTGAGGTCACCTAAATGGTTTCTCGCAACGTTCAGTCCACCTGTCAAGTCGGCGCGATTGGCTATCGATATATAAACCATCTTATACAAACTCGATGGCCAGTACAACTACGAACCAATGAAAAAAACCTCCTGCTATTCACAGATACAAAGAGCTCTTTCCATCTCTTTTAGCTCTACGACCAAATGGTACTCACGGTTATTGCACGAGCCTTTGTTCTGCTTGAGTTCAGGTTCTCGACGGTCGCCATCATATTCAGAGCCATGTGGAGTCAAACGACACTAGTTCATAAGGATGGTCGATATGATACGAAACCAGTCCTGTCACAAGTGTACAGCTTCCTCAGAACGTACACTTTTACGGAAAGCTTTCACAGCTGCTGTAGTTTGTTCTCAGTTTTCGTTACGTTCTCTCACTCGACTCGAACTGGAAGATATGTTCACCATTGTCGCCTGGTAGGGGTTCCCTTCATTCACTTGTCAGTTTTATTGTATTTGCTTTGCGAATTGAAAGGACTTATAACAACCATATAAACTTTGAGAAAATTGAGGCATTTAAAACACAAATGTGGTTGAAAACTGTTGCCGAACTCATGAGACTGAAAGCCATGCAACATGTGGATACGTGTCACAGGCCTGTGAGATAACAGCCTCAACCCAGGTTTTGAATACTGGTTCAAAAAGCCGTGCAAAGTGGCAAGGTTATGAAGTCAAATCATGATTTATTTACAAGACACAGGATGTGGTATCCGTCGGTTTTAGGCTTTCTTGTCTTTACGTTTAATATATTGACCGATCCTGCAATGTCCTACATTGGGAACCTCCCAGTCCGATTACAAAGGTCACTTTGAATTCCTTCTCAGTAGGTCTAGCGCACCTCCATAACACGTCCAATTGCTGAAGGCGGCGAAATCCAGGAGCTCCTTCTAAACCGCTGCCACCTATAACATGGAGGTACACTTTGCACTGTACGGCATAAGTATGTTGTCAAACCTATAAAAATATGCGTAATTCTTATGAATTGTAGTCGATATAAGTTTGATAATTTCAAAACTTTCTGTTGAGTCATGGAACACAATGTGGAGCAAACATGCTTTCAACAAAATCTCACCAGGCTGTTACAGTTACCAAACAGAATAAGAATAAAAACGGTTACATCCAAAGCTTGGTTTTGGTCAAAATTCACACCCACTCGTCCTTGTGTTTGTGAATGACAGTTGGGTTTTAACTGCCTACTTATCGATCTGGTGGGTAAACTAGTGGTCAAAGTAGCTGGAGGAATTGAACGAACATTTTCTATTCACACAAGGTTGGGTGACGCAATCCAATGGCAATAACCTTGGCAATGGCCACCATTCGCTGATGAACGAATTTTGACCTGTAAAAGTTTGAAACGATGGTTCCCATCGATAAATTTGAAAAAAGCCAATAGTAGCATNTGCTTGCCCCTTAACTATATAAAGTGTATGTTAATTTCGCAAAAGTAACCGATGAGATGCGAACGAAATGTCATTGCGCAAGACATCTTACTTGCTACTATTGGCTTTTTTTTCGAATTTTGACCTATTCGGTAGAACTCTAACACTGACAGTGGGCGATCGATCTATGTTGATCTGATGGTCGCTGTCAGCCAGGTGACCTACAATGATACTCGTTATTGATTTTCTTTTTCCTGTCCGGATCCATACTGGATGGTACTCTTGTTAAATCAGACTATATAAACAAGTTGCACACGATTCTTGCAGGTAATACTTAATTTAACAAAAGAACAAAGAAAAGGTCCAAAGCAATGGCAACAGAAAGGCAGAAAATTGGTAAACCGAAACGACTGAAAGATCAAGAAGTCATAACAGCTGGCTAACTTGGATTAGAGCTGTTTTTCTCTGCCTCTGTGGGCCACCAAATATTCTTAAACCTACCTACTTTCTGCAACCTATTTTGGAAAAGAAGAATTCACCGTACTACATCTTAGCATAAGAGATTGCAGAGATGTTGGAGCCAACTCGGAAGAAAATTTGCATACACATCCTGTGAGATACATTTGTGTTCATAAATACAGTTCGTGACATTTACGTCATTACTAAACTTAGGTGTTCTCTTGAAGTAACCTTGCTACTACTGATGGTAGCAATAGATAACTTATGTGAATTTATCTATAGCGATAAAATTTTTATCGGCTTGGTAACATCATACTTGAAAGAGTTGCTTCTAAGATACAACAATTAAGTGCAGTTTATTTTCAACGGTGACATCTATGGACAAACTGATAAGGGTGGCGGTGTGGTCACATTAGGACCACTGTTGACAGACATTATAATGGGCGGTGCTCAGCACCGTTATAGATCAATTGATTTTTTATCGGCATTATGTTGATGTTACATTCACCATCACAGATTCAACTGTGAAAATAGCTAATATTCTAAGGGAATTCAGCTGCGCACATCCGTTGATAAATTTCACTCAAGAATCGGAGTCAGATGTGTATTTCCATTTCCTAGACATCTTTCTGAGTAGAAATTTCAAAGGAAGTCTGAAGCACTCTGATTATCGAAAGACTACATGGTTAGGCCAGTGCAGCAACCATTACAATTTCACCAACTTGAACTACAAACTGAGCCCGGTCAAATTTTTGACGGATAGAGCCGGAAAAACTGCTTATCGGATGTTTTGAAATACCATCTAGGATTTGTAGCTCGTGCTCTACACGAGAATAACTACCTTGACAAGTTTGTGACTAAAACGTACGAAAGCAGCTCAAGCGTCAGTAACGGTTCGGGAGGTTGATAGAAAGCTCATTTTTGTGCGCTTACCAGACAAAGGAGATGCGCTGACTGGATCACAAACACATCGGTTTACTAGTTCACTTAAGAAGATTTTCAATATGGCCAAGCCGATTATTTTCTTCACAGCAACCCTCCACTTAGTCACCAAAAATCTGATGTATGAAGTACCGATTCATAGCTTATCTATGATGATTTACGCGTTCGTTTACTACTCACCAAAGAAACACTGAGTATTTGAATGATGCCAATTGATGAAGCAGATTTGATCTATTCAAACACAGACCTAATCACAACAAAGTTGTATTGTGCTTCAAGTTGCCGTTTGTCACTGAACTAGTGTAGAATAACTGAGAGGAGTTTCATCGAAACAAGAAGAAACTAAGTTGCATAGAATTACGTTTAACAGAGGATCGAGCAATGTTGTGATTGATGATACACAATTGAGTGAGACACACTTACAGTCAAACCAGTGTTACTAACTGGTGACTCTAATGATCACGTTGTTCTTAGTCCTCAACAGCACAATTGCCGAAAATGAATTTGGAAAAGCGGAGATCGCATTGAATAACATGACAAGAAGGTTGACTACAACAACGCAAGTATCTAAAATGTTCGCAGGATATCCGTTTCTTTCAGTGGTAGGTAAAAAGCAGGATTTTCTATCTGCATGAGAATGCTCAACAAAGTGCGGCGTACTTTTCATTCCTAGCAGATTTTTCCGCTTAAGCCGATTGAAGCGGTGTTTTTATTTTCTTTGCTTCATTCACTCGATTGTGTTGAGAAAGACAAGCTCACTGTTTTCTTTTTCGCATTTGGATACTGTCAAAATATCGCCGATTTTTATCGACTCACTGCAGCTTGAGAATCCGTATCGGGCGATGCTCGTTGCTTTTAAGCGATTCGATCCAAGGCACGACAACCGTGTTCCCGAGACTATTTGCTTGAACATTCTTCGGGACTATGGGCTTTCGATCACACCGGATGATCTCAATGTGTTTCTACGACGCATTTTAAGCTCCTCAGAAGCTACCGGTTCCGGACTGGGAAGAGATAAACCACCTGACACACTTGATGTAGAAAAGGACGAGGTGAAGGTTCGACCTGGATTGGTGCCGTATAAGCGATTGCTTGCTTTCTATCAAAACCGAAGCAAAGGAGGACCAGCTAATCAGATTATGCGCGGGTTGTCATTAAGGTACGTTCGGGCTATCTTTTAAATCATCACTTCGTTTGTTTCTGTCAACAAATCTTGATGTCAGACAAATTTTATGTGAATCCTGCAAAAAGTTAGGACAGACAACAGACAATCAGTCTAGATGAACCCCGAGTACAATGTTAATAGTCAGCGATGTCCCTCCTAAATTAGTGTGCAACACCAGCTAGCAGATTGGTAAATTTTTATGACTCCGCCGTCATTGTTTTGAATGTATTGTTATTGTTGACCAGTGAAAAGGAGAGTTTGACGGTTGTCGTTATCTTCTTCAGCTGCATTTTTCAGCACATCATTACAGAGTTTCGGTTTGAACTTTGTATTGTGAATGAAAAGTGAATGTATGAACCAGCAGTGTTGAACAAGATCAAGCTTGCATGACCGAAATTTGCGGAGTGAACGTTGAAAATACTGTAGTCCATTTCGTGTCCAAGATTGTTTTTTGGTTAATTCATTCGAGAATCACTAAGGGAATGTATGTTGTCTGTTGTCATGAGTGGTTTGAAGACGGACACACTCGTCACCAGTTTTTTGCTGGAAACCTTTCAGATTCACCGTGTTACAACGGTTGTGAGCAACAGGTAATTGAGCCGCGACGAAAGTATAAACAAATTCAAGAAGGTATCTCTCAGTTTATACATCAGTTTCTTTTGGAAAGTGGTTAAGGTACAGTTAGTGAACTATCAGACAAAAGGTTGTCAATATTGGAGATGTACGGAGAAGAGGAATGTAGTCTGAAGGATCTAAAGAGTTCAAAACGTTGTTTAAGTATTACTTCAAAGAAGATAATGAATTGTCGAGGGGAAATTGAGCCCAAATGAGGTTTTTTTGGGTCACCACTCCGCACACTTTGGATCCACACGTATGCGTAGTTGGGTTAGTCTCTAGTACTGACATTGAAACAGAGAGATAAGTTGATTACGGACGTGTGTACACAGTTAGACATTACATTTCAGTCTGGTTTTCCTTCACATTGTACTGAACCATCAGGGCTAACTGAGTATAGGCGGAATTTCAACGCTGAATTAATGTCTATACGACACGGAATAAGACACTTTCGGTCTCACGATCGAAAATGGTGCACTATTTCATGGCAAGAAACTGATGTGCACACAGCAACTAGTTGAGCCAATCACAACTTCATAATTTCAACCTGATGAGCTCTACTAAAGGCGGAGTTTGAATCCAGTGCCTCTTATCGTGAGAGGCTGACTGAAAATTCGATCTGAATCCGAAGACTGCGACTTACACTTAGTGATATTCTACTTAAAATCAGTCAGATCCCGATTGCTCACCATGTTGTTTTACCAATCAGGCGCATATGGCTGTATGTTCAACGTGTGAAATAGACTATTCATTGACATGTTACATGAGTCAGACAAGTAGGCTACGCAGATTCACCTCAATTTGTCAGATGGACTCAGTTCACCTACTGTGACCAGTTACCACTGCTTAGTCCACTGGAGTCAAAAGTCGAAAAGAAATTTGCAACCAAGTACTTTCACCCCAACTTGCTGGACAATATCGACATCCACGATTATCATCCCGCCTAGGACGAATAATTGTTTGAACTCAAAAGGACAAATTTTGTTTTGTTTCTCCTCTCTGTTGTGTCTGCCTGCTAAATTGAAATATGGGTGAAGACAGTCGTGCAAGGAAAATCCACTTCGGAATATTACATTTTTCGTGCACGCTATACTGCCGTGGCACTGGTCTAGGTTGTTTTACGCATCTAAGTCAGAACATATTTGTTGGAGCGGGTTTACTGGTTTCACAATCAACCGGACTTTCCGGCTGGACCTTCAGAGATGAAGTGTTAGCCTGGAGAGCATCACTAATGCATATATTTGTTACGATATATGTTTGAACTGAGGCTGAAGTGCTGTCGAAATAACCATGTTGTTCACAGAATTATGGACGATACATTAGGTACCGTCTAATGCTCAAGTCTAATTGCTTATCGAAAGTGTTTGTTAGTGTCTGCCCAATCATCTCAAAAGCAGACGCAGTAGCCGCTCCACTAAAGCATGTGAACTAACTTGTGCTTGGGAATTCTCAACAAAGACAAAGTTGTGAATGTTCCACTATATCCGATTAGTAACCACGCATTCTGATAGACAGTCCAAACACCACTGGCATTTAGTTGCAGCTGTTGTGTACACACATATTTCAGATGAGTAGTCGGGGATTTGGTCCATTTTCAAGTTGACCATCACTCACATTTGATCGCAGCCTTCGCATTCAGATAGACTTTCTAGCCAGCTTCTTTCGAAAAGAAGCACTAGACTCGAGTTTCGCTCTCATTAGAGCTCGTCAGTAGTGCATATCCTCGCCACGGCCGGGATTTGTACTTCGGCCAGCGAGAGTTGTTGAGCGTTCAGATTTGATAATTCGGTCGTGCCTAATGTGAGATGAATGGCGCAGTGGTTAACACGGTTGCCTCATGATTGGAATGTCCGGAGTTCAAATCCCGGCCGTGGCGAGGATATGCACTACTGACGAGCTCTAATGAGAGCGAAACTCGAGTCTGATGCTTCTTTTCGAAAGAGGCTGGCTGGAAAATCTATCTGAATGCGAACGCTGCGATCAAATGTGAGTGATGTTCAACTTAAAAACATATATTTGACAAACAATTAGCTAAAGTTGGGTGATCTTAGCGCTAAGGCAGTTATAAAGGGGAAAACGGCGTTGGAAGACAAAAAGGTTTGGAAACTGGCATAACTAGCTGGCCTAAACGGTGTTAATGACCAAGATTTTTCGCCGCGTTTCACGATGAGACCATATAAAATACGTGTTGCAATTTGGTCTGCGGTCAGGCAGCTACGGACGCTTTAATGGAAATAGTTTTCTTGGTAAGATTTCATACCCCTGACTCCAGCCTACTGCTTCTAACCTAACGCAGTATGAACAAACAAAATACTTTATAAAACTTTGTCTGGTTTACTCAAGCACTGGGAATTCATGTGGATGATGATAGGCAAATCAATCACATAAACATGATCCCTCTAGCTGTTGAAAACGCATTGTTAAGATGCCAAATCCTCGACACATATATTTGTCAGTTTTTCGGCGTGGTACCTCATGCGTGTTAGCGAAGTGAGGTCACATTCACACGCAATTTCAATGTGGATCTGGCCATAGATGGAACCCCGGACGGCTTGCCAACAGTTTTGCATTGGTCAGAATGTTTAGTTCTAAGCCGTCATCGAGGCGTGGAGCTACACGGATTCCCATAGCAACCAGTACGATTAATATATGGTAGATCCTCAAGAAAACGTGCGAATGAAGATTGAAAGCGCATACGGTTAACCCTCCGTAATTCTTTAAAGTAGCTGAGACTTAAAATCCATACGTTTTGATGATAATGATTTTGTTTTTGTTGGTGTTGTCGGCTATGTCGTTGGTGTTCATGGTGATGGTTATGATGATCATAATTATGACGATGATTTGATGTTGAAAATGGGTTGTGTGGAACAAGCTTATGGATAGTTTGGATAACTATTCCGTACAGGATAAATGTACCTAATTTCCACCTGTAGAAGTTGGCCTTTTTATGTACAAAGCTTCAACGAAGCCCCGACAGAGTTGTGCAAACTTATTGCGGTGTTTACAAGTGTACTCACACCGGTGTTCACTTATCCCACAAGTGGAGTGTGATGTATGAAACACTTACTGTGCTTTGTACTTCGAAGCAATAGAACTGTGCCCGTTTCCAACCACACAACAAATGATGTAAGTGTTTAGATTTCAGGTGAGACTGTTATTTTGTATGACGGTACCATTAAGTAGAGGGTTATATCTCCGTAAATTGTGGACGGCTTGAGTCCAGCCAACCGGAGAATGAGTTGTACAGATTTTGATGTTCCGAAATTAGAGTCGAGACACCCTTGTTCTAAATATTTATCGTAGTATAACCTGGAACCCTTAACCTAAATTAAAATGAGCGTTTGATCTACCTAATTCCGTTTAGAGCTTTTAAACCTACAATAACAGGTGAGCTGTTACTAACTGGCTGTTTCTTGTAATGACAAACTCTGACAACAGGACCGGTATTATTGACAGTTGTGCATATGTGGAACAGCACATTTGTTGGTTTGTTGAGCATATCGTATTGAACAGGCAGGCTGTGATTTTTTTGGTTTCAATAGTCATCTACTACACACTTAGGCAAGTACACTGATTGGTGTGGTGTATTCCATTTTCAAAGTCCATACCTGACACACTGAATTGGAGTCACTGTTACTTTCGTTTTAGGAACTCCAGTACGGTGGACAACAAGAAAGTCACCATGTTGACACCGGATGAAATTGAGGAGGAACTCGTCAAGATTCTGCACAGTAGCTTCATTGAATTCTCCGAATTGTTGAAGTAAGATGTGTATTTATGAGTCAGATTTCTTTACCTTCTAGGATTTTTATTAAAATCACAGAGCACCAGCCACTACAACCATCAATTTTTACAAAGACGCGAGCAAATCAGATTGGAGTTAGGCAGAATTCGTATCATTGATGACTTCAAAACTCATTTGTAATTTCAACTGGCATAAACCTTTGTTAGATAACTGCTGTCTGTTACCAGAACAGTGTTACCCTCACCAGGACTAACAACGGATGTAAACAATGCCCCAACTGGGACTGTACACACTGTTCCGTCCTTGAAAGCTCCCATTCAGGTGGTTGATTAAAAACGCTATTCAGGGTGGCAGGATTCCGCGATAAATAACGTATCTGCATACACAACATTACTGTTTGGCCCTATTAACACTTGTTACCTTTTTGTGATTTTTGTTTTTGAGATATTCCACGTCACTGCTGAGGTGTTCGACCTCTGGAATCGCAGCAACTTCTGGTCGAGTTCACGGTAGTAGTGGAGGAATGAAACACAAAACTTCGTTAATTGACACAGACACCAAATCACTGCAAATTTTAAACGATGTTTTTCTTATGCGAATTTGAAGACACCTAGATAATAAGCTGCAGCAAAATTTGATTTCACTCTTTTGAGTTATGTGTACAACTTACCGGCTAAAAGTATAAAAACTTGGGTGTGTACGAAAAAATGTTTACACCTTCTCTTGTAAGTAACCGGCATTTACCCTTAGAAACTTATACGGTAAATACTTAGGAACTCAAAGATTACTGAACAGAGGAACGGATTAAGTAATCAAATGGAAGAAAAACCAGCAACTAATACAATAGTCAAGCGTATGTTGATCAGTCAGCCATACTGAATGCAATCCTTAAATAAGCATAAGCAAGAGTAGTATGATCACTGTAGAACAAATGGAGAATATACTACAGTACCACTTCTAGCATGTGTGTAAGGCATTAACTAAGTCACTAAAGTTGAATTCTGGGAGTATAAGGGCGCCTTTATGAAAGGCAATGCTGGAGCGTCTGAAACACCCGTGAGGTGAACTGGGTGAGTGCAAAAAATTTGTGCAAGTGTTTCGTTGTGACACGAATAGCCTTCACACATCTGTTACTTAGAATCATTTTGGGGTATGCTTCAAGAGTGGGGTGTACAATGCACCTTTTTATGGTTCATATACCTTATTCTATCGTATGCATGTAACTTCGCACGTTATTTTTACTTGGCGAGTTTCTGCGTTGATTCTTCCCTCAATGCTGAAGGCAGATGATTTGTTAAGCGTAACGCACTGATGTTGTATGTACAACAAGCCTGCCTTTTCTAAGTGTAGATGTATGTGGATATCATCGTGTTACTTGCTGCGAGTTACGTGGCTTGGCCGGTATGGCTACACGGCGAAAGACGTTCGTCTTAAAATTTCGTTTTAAAACAAGATAATTTGCGATGACTGTGTCTAGTTTGTTCAGAAGGAGCCATCAGTAGTGTGTAAGTTGGATTAAAAACCAGACATGAATCACAATCTGACAGGCCACAGAAATCGGTAGAACAACTTAATGTCCGATTAACTAGAGGTATGGTGGCGGAACAATCCGATTATTATACAAGAATGATTCCGTCCTCACTATTCCTACTCAACGCCGAACTGCTTCATCATGCAACAACAGATCCATGTTTCGGTATTAATTGAGCTTTTTAAAGATGTCTTTGTTCCTAGCTGTGCTTAAACCGTTGTATATTTTAAATGAACAGTAATGAAGTCACTTTCAGAAACACTGTCTGAAAAAATCACTTTTTCCATTCACATTTTCAGTACACAGAAGGTTTCTCCCCAAGGCATTGAAGAGCATAGGTTTCGGGACATTGTAAATCGGATGATCGGGTTTACCATGAGTGATCTTCAATGGGATGAGTTGAAAAAACGTACTATTTACATTGAACCGGGTGTAATAAATTACGAACACTTTCTAAACCTTTTCAACCATCCGTAAGTGTTCACTCAGCATCCAGCGTTGCTTAATTTAACCACCTTATTCATAAATGTCACTTGTCTGAACGCATTAGAGAATATGTTCCAGTAAGTTGTATCCATTACAACCTAGCAAAAGATTTCTACAGTGCTTGGCAGTTTTCGCATCATGATTCGTTGTCATGAAGTTACTTTACACGTTACAATTTTTCTGGCATGGCATATTCATTGTACGCTTCCACGCTGTGAGGTGTCGTATATTTTCATCTTCATTGTTTATTGACGCAAAAAAAACAAGTGTCGAAACATGGTAGATTCTTCTAAGCTGTTCTTTAAAACGGTGTTTACTTCTGATGAACAGCTGAAATGGTGTCTGGTCAAGGTAGATCAACGTTCGAGAAGAGTTCGATCGCACAGCCTGAATTTTGACGCTCAACTAAGCAAACGAATTTATCCTTGTTGGGGGAGTAGTCTTCTTTCGAGAGGTACAGAACAGCAGTGAACAGATAAACACTCTCAGACAATACTAAAAGTTCGTTACTGTATACAATACATAGTCAGATGGTACATCTATGGTTTATCGAGCGTAAAATGCGCTGCATGCCAACTTGAGTGACCGGATCGTGAACGCCATGGTTAGGTAACCGAAACAACTCATGTAACTCATGTAACTCATAACTGCAGTTATGATCGATCAGTTACCATCTTCTCCAACTTCTCAAGTCACCGGCTCTGTCAATCATTAAAGATTAAGCCCGGAATGCAAACGATTTCTACGTAGGTTGGCCTAGTTTTAGCTGACTTTATTTCTTTATAACAATCCAGTAATTTCCCACCTGACATTTTCAGCCTCCTCAACGACGACCAGCGCTTGCAGTAAGAGGCAATTAGTTATCATTCTTTGTACAGGAACCGAGAACCTTAATTTTTGTGCACACAAGACTGAACAAATTAACTCAGTCCTCAGTCGTTTTCATCGAAAGAGCAGAAAGGCCACTTGAGACCATAAACAGTGTACACGTTATTCTGGTTGAAAATTGCAGGAGTACACACTGGCCAGCGGTACGGCACAAAGAGGAGACGCCACGTACTCCATTGCAATTGCTCCTTATCAATGAGACCGAAATTAACTAACTGTTCACGGTGTTTGCGTATATGTATAACTCCCAAAAACATATACTAACACCGTATCATCAAGAAACTGCCGCTACCTAATACAATAAGCTTGTAGTTAAGTGGTTGCTACGCTTCTCTTAAAATAAGCCTATTTGTGCATAGCCCTCACATCATGAATCAGTTTGTTGGTTCTCCCTTTTGAAGCATAAAGTGCATGTTTACTATAATGCTCATGTATTCATGAATGGCAGTATGGACGTAATGAATTCGATGTTTACTTCAGGTTGAAAGACATTTTGTGGATAGTCACGGAAACCGGGTTGTGATACGGTAAATTGGCTATATACTTAATTTCAGCTTTCTAGCTTTTTACCATTTATTTCTCCCACTTTATTTCAAGATTGTTTTTTCGTCCACCCATCAGTTCGAATTTTGTTGCCGATGTTGCTGAGTATGAGTGAAAACAAGAGTTAATCTGTTGTACGTTTATCGCGAACAGGTGCAAACGCCGTCATATCAAAATTTCACTCTAGTTTAATAGAACTGTGGTTACACAGATTAGGTCTGTTCTGTTCAGCTTCACTTACAGGCCCATACCACCCTCACTTCCACTGATAATTATTCTACCCTACTGTCTCCGTAGGGCATCGATTAATTCGGGGCCAAATCGTTCACGACGTGATTGTTCTAATTTAAGGAACGTAGATTCATATCTTAAATACGCCATAACCAACTACTGTTTGAAGTTTTAAATTTTCTTTCGTGTAGTCTGTACGTTTACCAAGAACTAGTGAACACAGCGGTTACGGCTTCCAACAGTCAATCAAAAGCTGCAGCTCTCTTTTCCGTCTAGTTATGAGTAGACTGACAGTGTTCAGTCAATATGTAACCTTATATATTTTATCACTGTGATCACTTTGTCAGCAAAGTTTCACCAGCAGACGTCGTTCTCGGTTGCTTGGTTCGCTCCCTACTGGTCGTCATGGTCAGCGTCTCGGCTGAACGGAGTGTTTGCATCCACAAGAAGGAGTGAGGCAAACGCTCTCCGAACATATTTGTTCACACATAAGTTAGGTGTATGAAACCGATCACGCCACTCATGGTCGCGATGCACTTAATCTGATGCATCTGTGCATTCGTTGGTATCCTGTGGTCAAACGAACTTATGGAAATTTTAACGTAGTAGGATTAATGAATGACGGCAGGTTGCCTTTCGTGTAGAATGCCGAGAATCAGGTAAATGCAAACAGAGATTAAGTTTAAGTAAAACGGTGGGAACCATATGACCTGAAAAGATCTCGAAATTTTGAATCTACACTTCATTTCAGCGAATGATCTTTAAATGTTCCATTGAAACTAATTCAATCCATTACGGCAAACCTTTATGGTGGCGAAATCTTAGTGCGTCTTTTGAAGAGTACTAAAAGGGAAAGTGTGATAGTCTCTCTCTCCCTATATATATATATATATCAAAGGATTGCAAGAAGTTCAACCATCAACAGACATGTACTTTAGTAATCCTCACATAGTAGAAGGTGCGAGAAAAATGGCACAAGTCACTGTACACATCGGACGAGATGTGTATCAATCACATTGTTTGACAAACTGAAAAATGGTCTTGATCAAAATGAAATGGTAGGAGATACGACCATTTTATGTGACACGTACAATAAGACTTTGCAACTAGTCTTGTTCACTGACTGCTTTAAATAGTTGGGTACTTCACATCAGATTTTTAAATCTTATTTCAACAGTGTATTTACGGTTATACCAACAAACCACGCACATATGTACAACGGCTTATAGGAACACACAAATCTCAACATACATGCATTGAGATAGTCGGTCACACTGATCAAATCCATAGCACGACTGTGCTCAACCGTCACCTCAAGTGGCTTGTGCCTCACCACTTGTGCATACACTCACGAACTCCGTATGCAATGTAAACCTGAAGGAATAGTGCCCGGAGGCGTGTGAGTGGAGGTTTTTGGATTTCAGTCGGCCAAAACTGATTAGTCAGATGGCATGATAGCACGGAAACGAAACTACTACCTCTGGGAAGCAAAAATTGCGACCAAAATGATAAAACACAAACCAGTAAAAAAGATACTGAAAATATGAGACAAAGACTATTTCAACGACTATATATTAATCATTTCTGTTTAGCAACAGGAGGAAAAATAATAATAACGTTTGACTGAGTGCCAACTAAAGACCTCATGAAAAGCACTTTAGAACGCTGAAGAGGAGAACGCGTAGAAGTTCAACATGATCCACATTTCTGAAAGTGACTGAACGTGATTTACCAAACGACCTAGATCATTGGTTAAAACGAACGAAATAGTACATAAGTGACTTAACTTACTCGCGTCTAACTGCTTGCTATCTCTTACTTGATGATGTCTTATGAGTGCGTCAGTGATTGATCAATCTGAGATGACCAGCGCGTTGGCGACCGCAACACCAAGTCGGTGTGTCAGCGCGACCCATTACTCTCACAGCCTCTTTGAACACCGCGTGCCTGAATTCACTACTGTACAGAGGTCGCTCATTGCACTTTCACACATTCATCCTGATTGTATTCCTTCAGATGATCCGGTTCCTGGTTGCGTCCTTCCATTATATAGTCTCTATCGTACAATGCAAAAACCTTAGTGCAATAAAATCCTCTTATCGCAACTTCTGATCATGACGATTTCGTTTGTCTGCTTCGAGCTGCTTGTAGAGCAACTACGTCTGGATCCGTTCGTCATGCCTCCTAGGCATGCGCTGAAATGTGTATGGACGCACATATATATATATATTGATGTTGCTAGCCATATATACACATACATGTGTTGAGCACAAACGCATATATGATGATTAATCTATGAGATATATTTTTCTATCGCTTTCAAAATTCACAAGAGTCGTTCATCGCACCACACACAACTGTGATTATCAATCCTGTTTACTATGAGACAATTTACCATAACGGCTGTCAGTCTTGCAAACAAGAAGTTCACATCAACTTTTCTAATTTATGACGTGAAACACACTCCCCATAAGAATAGCCGAATGACTATCATGAATCGAATTACACTGGAATTACCGCTGGTGTCTTTGAAGTTATTGGCCTTTAAGCCAACCGTGAGAGGTCAAAGAGGACTACCGCGGTGGACGCTACATTAACTGCTGTTTTCGGCATTCGATCTGCTCCGTCAAAAATGTTTCCTAGCATCCGATCTCACAGTAGAGAGGAAGAGGATTAAAATTAAGAGGTGCAGTTCAATTAGGTGCAGGGTTTATTAACACAACTGAACGCTCAATATGGAATTTGTTTTCGGCTTCTGGTACTACTACTTTGAGGCGGAATTTTGAAACAAGCAGACAAGACACACGTACCATTTGAAAAATTGTAAATGTAGGTAAAATCGACATTTCCCAACAGTTTATTTCGCGGGCATATTTTGCAGTCACAATAAGCACGTACTGCATCCTGCGGATCCGTGTACGGCAGAGGTCAAACATGAACAAATACGTTTCAACTACCAAGGCTATCTGTCACCGAGGAGGTATATCTGTACACAGGGAAGAGTTCTATAGTTATGATTACTACCACCGCCACGGCTTATTGCTGTGCTAGGCTTGCTCATGGGTCATGGGTGGTTCACAACTTTCTGGCCTGATTGCAAGTAGGCTGTAAATATGGTCATTTTCCAATCCAAAAAGAACATATTAATCAATCTGACTGTGAAACGGCTGCTGTGCTGTGACTGTCAGTCTGCTGGTGCTTTTTTGATTCAGGTTGTGATGAACGGCAGGGTAAGTTGGACTGTACAGGTTTTGCGTTCCATGGCTGCAGCTAACGTGTTTTAAAAATAATGGTGACGATTTCCTTGTCATATGTCTTCCACAGGTAAACTACATTTTTTACGGAACCGTAGAGTGGCACGTTGTTTCTCTAAAAATGCTGTTATATACTTATACACAATATTGTAAGCAGCTTATGTTGACACAGTATATTGCACCATTTCTGTCTGTGAACTTTGAAACATTGGGTTCCCTTCAACCAATTCATCAGAGCAAATGGAAGACATATATTGCGATATGTTAACATTTCGTTCACCCTAATCAATTGCAGACGTAGAACATGCAAGTTATATATATTACAGATATTTATAGATCGACAAAGTATGGACACGTACACAATCACACTAACCTTTTGTGTCATCACCACCACGGCGACCCCATGGGCGCTATGTGCACAAAAGTGGTTGAAGCAACCCATAGAATTGCCGTGGTGGTGATGACACAATACGTTGGTGTGATTGTGTACGTGTCCATACCCTGTCGATCTATAAATATCCGTTATATATAACTGGCATGTTTTACGTTTGTGAGTGTCTAATTTCGTAAATATCAGTTATCTGAAAAGAAAACAGAGTTTACAAAGATAGTTCAAAAGTTCAGATGTACATAATCTTAGGCAACAGAAGCAGCTATTTTTTTCAGATCCAACGTCGCAAAAAGGCAGACGACGTGTGTATTCGACGCGTAAATTATATATGAGCAGCTGATTTATAGTTAAGCGTTACATTGTTAAAATCTGAGAAGACTTCGAACAGACGCAGCATAATCTGTGACATGCTTCTATATGCTTATGTTTGTTTACGCTCACATTACTAACTGTCGCTAGGGTTTAACAGTAAATGTGTTGAAACGTTGATCTATTGATACATGGAAACAAACCATTGATGCTGATCTGACATATGCGGTGATTTAGATGAGTCTCAAGTGTATAAAACATAGCCTTCGACCGAATTCAAACCGGAGTCAGGAAGTGTCTTCACGCTGTCTGCGCCATACTAGCAGAACAACGAAAACGTCAGCAAGCCTGATGTTTGAGTTCACTTAGGTGGAAGACTACTCTTCAGATTATTTTGTGGTGGTGATGGTGGTGGCTCATTTGAATACCACACGGGACGGTTGAATAAACCAAAACTGTTGACGTTACTAGTACCATCTGAGCAGAGGTGAGCTGACTGTGGATTAGATTATCATTTTCAAGGCTTTAATTAACAATGCATTTGTACAACAGAATTCAGAAAGGTTTTTTCAAATATTAACACCATTGGCTCACAGTCCTTCTTCGGTGTCTTAGCGGTCTCACATTAGAATTTTCTGGATGGTTGCCCACTTAGGCCTCATGGATGCCGCTTCGTACGTGTTTACACTAATCACGACCATATTGCAGAATTCTGATAACCAAAATGGACCCCATACTGTTGTACACTAAGTACACACGGTATTGGACATTTCTCCGATTCTATTCATTGTAAGACTTGTTTCGCTTGACGACCAAAACCATTCATATTTGGTCATATGTAGCTGGTCTTGCTCATCTATTTGCCAGTAGCGCAAAACCTGACCAGAAACGCGTGTGCGGATCTCTTCCCTGTAGAGCAATGTGAATAAGATTGATGACTGTGTTGATAGAAATTTCTCATGAGACCATGGACTCCACTTATCAACACTCTTCTCACTCCTGTATAGCGAAGTGAAATAAAGGCAAGGCCGTTGGTGCAGGATCATCACCATCACCATCATAGAGAGCAATACATCAGTGGTTCACACTAATGTTTAACTGCCACACAATCATGGAGAAACAGCAAAACCTATATATATATATAAAATATAAAGGAAAAAAGGGGACGGGAATGGACCTAACTAGTGAAAATGACTACGTTCATATTCAAACATTCAGCATCAACATGCCTACACCTTGCAAACAAACAACCAACCTGCAAGTGACAGTGAGGCGTCATCAGTGAGACAGCTTCCTCAAGGCCTCCACTGCCCCCGCGTTATTAAATGCACTCA
>QNGE01004690.1:45722-56935 GCA_008508345.1 Paragonimus westermani | reverse complement strand
GGTAAAGCCGATACCATAAACGACGGTGTACTTGGAACTCGCGTTTCTACTTAACGGCTAGCTAACATAACACAAAGACGTTTACCAGTTGCTGTAACCAAATCCTAGGACGTTTTAGAACTACGTGTAAAACAAAGAACCAGAGCCTTACCGGTCTCCTTGACTGCGAGCAAACAGCCATCGTGGGCCGTACCCTTGTGTGTACAAATACTCGTATAGCTAAATTATGAGCTATATAGGGAGGACAAATTGACAGCTAGCTTCTCGTGTCAAGTAGCATGCGCCCAGGTAGTTGGAAACACAACTAGAAAAGCCAGGCGCGTGCATAGAGGCAGAAGGAAAGCACTCAGCGTCATCCACAGCATACACCTAATCGAAACAGGACACAGAGTCATAGCATGTGACGCATTCTCTGTGATTTTTCGAAGCAGCCCGAAACATCCTCTAGTTTGCTGAGGCTTTGGCTATCAGACGTCAAAATCCCCCTCTCTGTTCAAGTACAATTTGTGTTGACATTGCGGCTGCCCTAGTGGTCAACATCTCCATATTTTTAATTTCCATTTTCGTGTCTACCTGTCTAACCTATTAAGCCATGACTTCCGTCCCATGGAACCCTACGTAGTGGGCAAAAGAATAAACAAAGATGCACAACGTTCATGAAACGTCCAATAATATTGGGGTGTATTCGGAATTTCTCAGCGGTAGTTGATGGAGCTGACATTTACTCGAACAGTGGAGTGTTTTAGCCAGCTGGCAATAATCGACTTTGAGGGAACAATTGGTTCGTGCGCGCGGCCGATTTTTATTCAAAAGTGTTGTGTGTGTATTTTTTATCAAGTCATACAAAAATGTACAGTACAATCTGATGCACCAGTTNCACCAGTTGGGTAAACTTACCGCAATGAAGTACAAAACAGTGGAAACACCACACTTATCGCAATGCTTAAAATCGGTTAAATTTCAATGTGTTATTACCCATGAAATGTTACTCTGGAGAACACCATAGGTTTTGCATCTTCTGATTGCCTTATTCAAGAAATCAGGGCGTGCTATCATTAATGTATATCTATACAACTGTCGTAACCTATACAACACACATCTACTCCTTTAGACTGTTCCCACATTTTTAATGACTAGCAATATTTCACATTGGTACAATAATAACTTTACACGACTTTTCTCATGCTGGTAGAACCGAGTGAAGTGACCTTGTAACACAAAACAAACTTTACACACACCGGCCTCCTCCGCCCTCTGTTCCCGCAACTGCTTAAAGATACTATGCGGATGCTTCATTCAATTTTTCCGTTCCATCATACTGCGAACAGCGTCCCAGCTCCGAACTATCTGCAAGAACTTGAACGTAACTCTGAAACGTACGTGTCGCTCGGATACCAGCAATCTTAACATTAGGGACGTTATCCCCACTACACATGGACGCATTCTTTATGTCCAACTCCTCGGTTGTTGTAATGTGTCTGAATTCGGTAACTTTTGTGCCCAATATAATCGTTTTGTTGTCCCTGAAAACCCACGAAGTTACGCCTACACTCACTTTGGCTTTTCAGTAATTCGTGCTCGAGTAGTTTACTACAAACACATTTCTATGTGCCTGCCGAATGTAAAAAATTGTGCACAGAAAGACAACAAACATTTTCTTGATTTTGCTCTCGAAATTCCTAAGGGAAACCAGCCGCCGTAACTAAAAGGATCAGACAGACCCCTAACAGGCCTTTGCAGGTAGAAATTAACACGCTGGATGAATTGCAACCTGAACAGAAATTTTCAGGTTCCTAAATTCGTGATGTTGAACCAAGATGGGTTCATAAAATGGGCTTACTTAGTTGTTGGATCTCTCTTACAAAGTTCCATCAACGTCTCAGTCTACGAGTCGTAATTAAGGGAAGACCAACAAACAGCTCAGTACTCTATCTGTTGCCTCGACCGAAAAGAGGTTATGTAGTCAACAACAGCCAGTCTGTAGCGAGCAGAATTCGATGTGAAAATCCGCATTGCAACGTCACACAAGGGGAACTTGCTAACCCACAAAAAGATCGACTGCAATTACTGAATGGCCTCATTAAATGAAGATTTATCTTAAAAGACTACTGGCGAGAACAAAATAAATGACACGAATTGTTTACCGAATTTAGAAATATCTATGATGAACAAAGGCTTGAACCTACAGTAGTTATTCGGTGGTTAAGAAGACCAGCGTAACGGTTTCATTTAACACTTTTTGGGGAGCACGGTTACTGTGACTTAGCGCATACGTTTTCGAGACAATAAACGTACTTCAGTGGGTTCGAAAACAGGGTGGAGAACTTGTACAATATGGTGTAGAGACTGAACAAACGGCAGGAACAGCAAATCGGTAAGTAATGCATCTCAGGTTCATTTCATCCTAGTTGACATATTTACAGTAATACGAAAATCAATTATTTACAAAACCAGAACCTTGTTAGTTGTTACAAACATACTGTCTACTTACACACAATTTGGGAGGGGCTTCAATCATATGATAAATCTGTAACAAAATATAAGTTATTTTGATGGACTGGTACATCAGCACAGCCACGAAAAAATCCATTAAACGGGTGACACAATATCATGCAGATCTTGGAAAGCGTTAACCGGACTACCGGGTTTTATGCGTGACGACGTACGCAACGTGTTCAGGTTAGTATGGAAATGTGCAGATGAAATAGTCAGAGGGTTGTCTGATTCCCTATTGTTTCCTTCAGTATGACGTGAAATCCTTCAAGACATAAAAGGCGAAAACAGGTCGACCGTCGCAGTACGTATGTACACCAGTATTTAGTAGATGAAATGTGATAGTACTCACTTAATCCCAACCGTGATACCACGGTTACAATCGCGCAATTTTTGATACGGATCAGTTCATGCATTTGCATCATGAACTTGATCACTGAAAAAGAATACAAATTAATACAGTTTATGATCGAAGATTTAAATGGTCAGTACAACGACGAATGCTAATTTCCGCTCCAATTGTAGCCAGTGTATGCGGATGAAACCAATCCTAATGCCGACGAAGGTGGTGTTACTTGTGTATGCTTAGATTCAGTTCGGTAGAATACTTCACGCGTCATAAGCCTCACAATCAATCTGGGTCGGTAATCAAAGGTAAACGATGGGTTATATGCTACTATAAACAGTGAACTATACTTGAACGCTCAATGGCAACCGGTCCCGAACTCAAGAGGACAGTGAAATGGAATAATTCGAACGCGGTTGGAGAAATGCTGTCCGTTAACTCCAGGATCGTGAGTGAAATAACATTCATTTATCCAAGACGCACTCGGCGCAAAAAGATGGGAGAAAAATGCAGACGCGCTTCCAACAAACTAGTCACATATTTTCACTTCATCAGAATATGGACTTCGATCAAAGATGTCTTCAATGTGAAGTCTTTTTCAAGGTCCCACATTTATAAAACAATCGATCAGATAGTTCGTGGCTTTCTCCACTTGTATACTGCAGTCGGTACTGTGCGTAAAAGTTTTGCCCAAACTCCCGACCTCCCTTGGCCTGTGAGTAACTGATCAAACCGTGGTTCGGAATGTGCTGTCTCTCCTTCTTTCTCAAACAAACACTAAATCAAGATGTCCTAGAGTAGAAGGTGAAGATTACCGTTAAAAAGCATGGTGAGATTTCTGTCATGAGCAGCAAAATGTTTCAAAGGAAAGAAGTGGAACGAAGAATGAAGGAAGTAGGACTAATTCGAAGCATAGTTTTTGCAACAATTCAAAACAGCTGAGAAGTGGAAATTCGGAAACACTTACCACATAGTCAGCAATTAGGAAAATCTGCACTTCACGATAAAGTCAACAACAGGACCTTCGAAACCGGCATGAAATTTATCAACCAAACGCAGCCTTTAGAAGATAATGTTTTCAGTCAGATGTACTCTGAGTATATAACATAGAAGTACCGGCTACCCTAAAGCAGGTATGAGTATAATTATGCACTGTTCGTATAGCTACCGCATGTCACTTTCATGACGACTGGTGAAGTAGCCAAGAAATTCCATACATTTTGTTCCTCTTGCATTGATCTTTCAGAAATCTGGCTGACGATCATGAAAGAGCTTCCAGGAGTGTTACTTTCTCATTCGGATTCCTAAACCCTACTGAAGAGACCGTCCTGTGTAAAGACGGGTTAGTCAGTTGAGCTTTTTCAGGTTATTTGTACACGTCATGAACTCACGTTCCAACACAGTCCAACCTCAATTTCTTGCCACACATCTTCCTGATTCTCGAATTTCACCGTTCTTGCTATTGGTGTGGACCCATACATGGTTTTTAATACCATTACGGTCTTCGTATGCGTTCGCAGTAGGTGCATTTTTATAGGTACATTCTTCACGCATTCCAAAGACCATCACCACCAGTTGGTAAATGCCGAAAGATTCATCCGTAATTTCAAAGCCGTTCTGGGCTACTCATGAGTAGTTTGGAATTTGAACAGTTACGTGTTAAACACCGTATGACGGCCGTATGACCGTGGCACCGGCTTCTCGGTAGCATTTTCAAGTTGGTTGGGTTCGAACAGAAACTACTGACTTCAGTTGTGTTTTAACTAGATTTCATTAGTCAAACATGTCCTCATCTAAAGTGTTATTTATACCAGGACCCACCTATCTGAAGCACAAACGCTCCAAGCCCTGAATCTGCAGTTTAGGGAACAATTTAACGTGTTTTTCTGTTGTAATTCCAGCAAATGACCCTAAAACAATAGTCACTCACTTCTTGTAGCGAAGCCCACGCTTCGGTGGCCTAGAGAAAGACTGGCATTTATCTGTGCGCTATTATACAACGCATAGACCTTCTGTTGGTAAATAAAACTCGCCCATAATGACGCGTAACCGAGAAGCTCTTTTGTCGCGCAATGGCAGTGAGGTACAAATCTTCGAACGTTTTTTTCTAGGTCCATCAGTTTCTCGGGAGCGTATTGGTCAAGGTTTTGTTTTGTTCCACTACATACAGGTGCCAGTAAACGATATTACGAGAGGCATCAGACCTTTTTTAAATACTAAATCCATACAGGCTTCACTAGGACTAGATTCAACAAAATTTAGGAGTCGTCTAATGTGTGAGGCATCTTCCGAACGAACTTCATCTTACACGGGCTTCGACTGGATTCTAACCGGCAACAAAAATAGCATATTCAATGTTAAGAGGCGCATCTCCCAACGAAACAGCCAGGACACATCACGCCACTTCAATCGACCGGCCCAACTCGGATAGTATGGTCGTGAGCCGTGGTATGGTCCAACTTAGCCAATCGGATTACGGCAGCGTAGTTGAACGCCTGTGGGCTCTCCGGACTATTTTCTGACGTTGCTTTCTGACGCTCCCTGTAACGTGATTTGTTCTGACGCCATGGCTGCCACATATATTTCTTTCAGTTGACTCGCTTTGTGTCTGTAGGCCATCTATGGTAACCGTCTCGTCCTCTAAATTCAGAGCTTTTGCGGCCTAGTTTTGTCTCGCTGTGCCAATAAACGGTGTTACTGCTTATCTTCTCCCTTCTCGGTTTTGAGTCAAGCCACTGTGCGCATGACCAAGGCGACAGTCCAGTATGCAAAAGCTCCAAGGGCTTTCCAACTTAAAGTAGTCTTGGCATTGTTAGCGTAGGATCTGAGCATCAGCAAATGTATGCTTTTATGGTTTGTTTGCGTAAGCTTGATAGACTGACATCGCCTATTTATCATCTATCAGCCGGGTTGTCTATCCACTGATGTCTCGCTGTGTATACGAGCGGACAGCACCGAATTCAACTTGACTAAGATCCCCACACCTTATCAGGTACACTGCATAGTTACACATTAGAATCGTCCCAAAAGGGTGCTTTAAGTCAGGAAGTGCTATCCTGACCATGGGAATGACAGCGATTAATTTATTTCAAGTGCTGCCATCATTCCCGAAGCATATTCCCAATTGTATGAACCACCTATCAATCTCCATAACTTCACCACCTGATTCAAGGCCGACAATAGTGCCATAGGCTCGAGGCAACAGCACAGAGTTCGAAGTTGCAGGGTGCCTTCCACTAAGTGGTTATGAGTCGGTGGTGTTGCTTTTGTGGCAGAAAATTGACAGTATAATTTGTGTATCAGTGGACCAATCATTGGTATACTCAATAATGCTCCCTTACCGTTTCACATCAAGGCTTTCACAATTGCCTACATCTATCGTCCTACGAACAGTTGTAGTGCATGCACAAGTGTGGGCAGGTGACCAGGCTACGTTGATTAGGGTCGAAGTTTAGGTCGACGTTTGCTTACTGTCTGGGTTCGGCCAGTGTGTTGCCACAGTTAACGGTCCGTCACTGCGCTTAGTCACTGCAACAGCAGAGTCGAGTATTTTCAACGAACTAACCTCAGATTCAGGCACGCTGCCAAGAAGTAGCCATTCTCATGATGACAGAGAAAGGAAAAATTATTCGAACTAACGATTCCTGGTGTTCAAAACCATCCAGATTAAGTGATGCAAATGAGAACGACCTGGATAGACAATTGCAGTGAGTTGGTTACACATCCCACTACGAAAGTGTGTAACCACCCAGCTGTAGTGCAATATTTCCGACCACGTTGTTTGCCGTGAGCTCATTTTTGGAGTTAAAATGCGCAACACACTATTCGTTCGTAAAATTCACCGCGAACATCAGAAGAGTTCCAAGACAAAATTACAGGTCCACCCTCGTAGGTTTTCTTTCCAATGCTCCCAGTCCCCTCGAGAAAGGCCATACATACTTCCAGGATATTTTTGACGTAGAAACTGGGCCTAATTAGACTCGGAGTATGTTATTTTGGCCACAAGGCAGCTTCAAACCGCGATATATGGTCATAGACCCAGTATCATTCTGTCTCTTCTGGGCAGGTTTTCAATCGGGTTCACATCGGGTGGTACAAAACATGCAGCCTGCAAAGCAGTTGTCACACTACTGTGACGTTTGGCATATACAAGGGCGTTTACTGACTGGAAAGTGGCTCTTAATCATATAAATGGCAGATTAAGATGCAGAGACAACCTCCTTGACATAGAAATTGGAATCTTGTGTGCCGTTTGATGAGCTCAGATGGTACCTGCCCGTGGCCTTGAATACATCCAGAACTGTCACCAACGGACTGCCATTAGGTTTTGTTCGCCAGCGCGCCATCCATTTCTGGAGGTCTCGTTAACAAGTTATACAAATCCCCACTGAGGTGTCCACGAAAAACAAGTTTTTGCCCAAACTATACTTCGGAGAATGTGCTTGCGATTGACGTACATGGACGTTATCATCCTTTGGTTTTTAACCTAGGGGTAGTATCGTAACTTCCTTTGAATAGTTCTTGATGAAACGACTGATGCACACGCCTTTTTACGGGCCAAAAAACAGTTCGTGTGGGATGTGCCTCTCAGAAAACTGCTGTCAATCTAACCTCCTGAGTTGTTTATAGGTCTCTCAGATATCTAACTTAACTCGTCAGAAAGTCATAACGTAACCTTTTTTAAATTCACTCGGTATTGCACCTCTTATCATCTTATCAGTAGAACATTTCAACCATTGTAAATTAGACAACAGCCACAATTTGTCGCAGTTTTCTCATTCTTATGGAATTTTTCAACCAGCTTATTTCGCAGAAAACACTCTTCTTCTCGTTGGATCCCGTCAGCAGTGTCATGGTATCTGCCTGAAAGCAAAGTGATGGTTAATCGGTCTTACATTACGGAGCATCCAGATCAAACCGATAAGCCATCATTAGTATATCCGAACTCGTTGTGGCTTAACCAAGGATTTACTTGATAACGATAAGCCATCACATTTATCTTGAAAGTTGACTGGTACTCATAATGTACTCTTTTTCTAACACAGACTTCTCATGTATTGGGTTTCTCATTCACCCGAACGTGGCTTGTGGACGCACTTATAACGTTATTGCAGTATTTTCCACCGATTTCGAAGAATAATTCTACAACACTAAAATCTGCTGTTGGAATTATAACATTTTGGCCTGTGTTATATGTCTGATACTACATATTATACTCCCGTGTGCTACTATGTTGACTCCAATGATCGGTGTGCTAAGTTCACAGGGAACAAAAAATGCCGATTAAATATTGAGTGGTCTAGCAATCCTGTTGTGAATTAATTGTCGTTCTAGTACACACTATCACCCTGATATCAAGCCCGTCCGTTAAGACTGCACGAATTCACATGTGGTTGTTCGGCCACTTACATCAGCGAAGAAGGACACTGCCGTGTGGGCCCTTATTAAGACTGAAGCTAACGATGTGAAGTATTCTGGTGTGTAATCGACAACAGATCGCAAAGAGTCAACACCAATAATTGTTAGGCAACTGTTAATCTTTTGACCACAGGTCCAATTGTTAAACCGTTTCCTATCCGTTCATTATCCAAATGCCATCTATGAAGTGTCGATGTTACAAGCACGAAGAATGTCTGTCCGTGTGTGAAGATGAACCTGTGCGTTACAGCCTGTTGACCTTGGCAACGAGGTGACAATAGCGATCTATAGATGCGCTGTGTGTGAACTTGAATGTGTGCACTTTTGGTCACCTGCTTATGACATCTGCATTTTTTCGGTCACTGCACTTCAGTATGTGCTTGATCGGACAGAGCTAACTGATGTCGAGGGATACGTGGTGCACTATAACCATTCTGACGTTTGTTTTCAGATCTTGCAGCTGGAGCCGGATGTTTTGCATATCGTTCCTGCGAAGTGTGTTGTGTCAACTATACACAAAAAGAATCGTCCCTACAAGTCTGTCAATGGAAGGAGGACAGACAGTTGTCTTCTTTACGACCCAAACTCATGAGATTTTATGGACAAGTGGTATTTGATACAGGAAAATTACTAGCATCCACAAGTTTGGACGTTTTTGAGGCCTGAAAGGTAATCGTATTTACTCTGAACTTCGTTACAATCGATGATTTTCTTGATAATTTATTTGTACGTCTCTTTAAAGGACGAGCAACAACTTCACAGAGTTCAGAACTTTTATCTTCTGTTTTGTCATGGCTACTCTTCACATGAAGCTCGTCATCATCCATGAACGTTTTGTAAGGTTCGCACTCAACCAATTCAGAAAACTCTTTGTGACTGTATTAACAGAAGGAAACTAGGTCATGTTCAGCTAGCCTTTCTTATATGTGTGAACTGTTCACCTGTCAGAATACAGCTTCATGAAGTCTTTTACAAAATGGTGTATTTTAACAAAAATTGTCGTACATTTTCAGATCACATATTGTACTGATCAAATTACCATAGTTATTCCCAAACAGTACCGCTAACCTATGTAATAAAAACTTGGAGTTGATATTTGCAACCTGCCTGTTCTGCTACCTTGACGTATTGGTTACGCTTGTGCACTGCATTGATCCAGAGGGCTATATTGACTCGAACTTCGGTCCTGTCACGTTCAACCTTGACAGACAAATCAAACAGGTACAGTCAGACGAAAAGCAGATATACTCTTGGGGGTGCACGTCGCACTACTGATCACATAGAAGCGTTTAGGTAGTAAGGTGCGATCTTATGAACATATAGCAGAACCACTTTCATAGTTGCGGCACTACTGTCTTCCCAATAAGGAAGAAGGGAGGTGGTAGAGGTACCCTCAAGAAAACACCATTCCGATCACCGAACGATTGGCTGTGACCGCCAACGTATTGTATAACACGGTCAAAACATTCGGTACCACCTAATAGCCTGATGTAACTTCGAATGCATCCAGTGCACGCAGTAGTGCACAAAATCAGACATCTTCTATTCAGTGCGCCGTCAGGTTAGGCAAGCCCTCACTAGTAAGTGAGTTAGACCCTTGGGTCAGTCACTCCGGGTGAGGTCTCCCAAGAAGACCCGGTATCCTGTTGTCCTGCTGGTCGGGACTTTGGGTCAGAAATTCGGGGTTGGGCACTTCAAGCCCAATCCCTTCCGCGCTATAAAGGATCGAAGGGTTTCGGAAGTTATCGCTTTCCCCACATTGACAATATTCATCTATTGCGAACTCCTTTTAACTTGCACGCCCGCACCAATTTTTTTGCGTTCCATGTAACCTCGGAGGATAGCGATTTTCTAAAGCCAGGGCAGCTAATAAACGTTGCTATCTTCAATGTCTGCACCCTCTGTTAAGCTGGTCAGTGAACTACTCTGGCAAGCACTCAGTTCTGGAGCTTGATGTGTTGGAAACACGAGTCTACGATTCTAGCACCGTTATACATTTGATCTCACCTCTAGATAAATGTTGATTCAAGCACTTCTCGTTCAAGGTCTCTGATGACGCCGAAGCTGGATCTCTTGGTCAGGCTGGAGTGGAAATGGCAGTGAGTTCCAGAGCTGAGCAATGTCAGCTCGATCGGATCTCAGTATGCAGTCGCTTAAGCGCCATCAAACTCGATACATCAGCTAAAATCTGTCAGAAAATCTTTGTACTATATTCATTTCATCGGCATACGCTCCACCAGGAAGCTGCTTTAATGTTGTCAAGGATGCGTCTCAGGACGCTGTTGTTGACCATCTTAAGCAGATTGAGTACTCTTACATCCTACTAGGAGGCGGTCTTGATGCTCAGTCATTTTTCGTCAAAGGAGAAGTGGCTGGGATGTGCTTGGTTTGTGAGCACAGCACACTGATAATGGCAAAAGACTGCTCCAGCTGTGCGCATCTCACGATCAAGTACTGCATTTCAACACAGGTAGGGGCATCATGTTTTTCTCAGTTATCCGTCATGTATACAACTTGATCACGTAGCCATCGGCTACATGTGATGCCACTCTATTCTAGACTGTTGGGTTTCCTGGAACAATCACCTCAACTCGGATCATGCTGTTGTGTGTGCCTGTTTTGTTTTGTCGTTTACCCACTGGTCATACAATCGTGAATGCAAAGTAATCAACTGACATTCGAGCAAAAGGAGTGCAAAGAACACTTACCAAGATGCAGAAATGAACAACTTACCGAGTACATACCAAGTGAAAGGACCTAACGAACAATGGAGACAAGTCGCAACAACTATAAGAACTCATTAGAGCTCGTCAGTAGTGCATATCCTTGCCACGGCCGGAATTTGAACTCCGGACATTCCAATCATGAGGCAACCGTGTTAACCACTGCGCCATTGACCTCACATTAGGCACGACCGAATCATCAAATCTGAACGCTCAACCACTCTCGCTTGTGA
>QNGE01004690.1:9646-27779 GCA_008508345.1 Paragonimus westermani | reverse complement strand
GAACGAAGAGAACCTGAACGCCTTTTGTTACGACTGGAACAATCTTTGCGGGGGGAGGAGTGTAGTGAGGATAGACGGTCGCACTATACTGCTGACACCACTATTCAGTGGCAGCTTGGATCGAAGTGATCGCGGGATAAATACGGGAGAGATATCGGAAGGATCATTGGAAGGCAAACTGACATAGAATGGCTTTCGCCACATGACGAAACTGAGACATGATGTCTAAAGCGACTGGAGCATCGTCAGATGAGTGTGGCGTGCAAATGAGTGTTTCTGTTCGTAGTCCCGTTGAGACGCTTAAGTTGTCCCAAATAAACAACTTGTGCGTCATCCGCCTTCTGGATTCACAACAATTGGTGCCGTGACCAGGATACGAGGATAAAGATCATGTGACCGCAGCCGTTGAGGACGGGGATGTTCGGAGTTTCCTGGAGGATTTCGAGGATGTGGCGGAGGCGGTCGGAGTGAAGGCGGACCGGACGAAGTTGGTAGCCTGGCGGATGCTGCTCAAGGGAAGGGCGAAGGCGGTTCTGGATGCGGCGCGAACGGGCCCTGCGAAGCTTCAGTGGGCTGCGCGAAGGAGGCGCTGATCGTCGGGTTTGACACCCCAGCCGACTGCCAGGAAGCAATGAGGCGGTTCAAGGGCGCCCGACTTGGACCAGGAGGCGACGCTTTGATCTACGCCATGTCCCTACGGGCAGCGTTGTCAAGAGCCCTGCCACATTTGGACCAAGACTCAGAACAACGCCTGCTGACGGCACAGTTCTTGGACGGAGTGCCACCAACAGTCCGGGATCAGTTCAGAGTTGCTCTCATCACACAGCCCATGACGCTGGAACAGTTGTCCGATGCAGCTCGACAATTGCTAGCAGAAAATGCTGCGACAGTCAACGAGTTGGAGGCAAGTGGACCGAGTGAACTGAATGACCTTGGAAGCGCGGTGGAAAAGTTGACTGAGGATGTGGCGGCTTTGAAGGTGAAAAAGGAGGAGAGCCGTCGCGACATTTGTTACGGATGCGGAAGGCGTGGACACTGGCGAAGATTTTGCCCACCGGCAAGGATAGGTCGTACTTAAATAAACGTTTCGTTGATCGTTCTTTGTTTGGGAATGGGGATCCGGTAGTAGGGGCGGTTGATAAGACAGCAGTTCAGGCTAGGTTAGAAGTCAACGGTAGCTTGGAGTACTGTTTGATCGACACTGGGGCCGCGATTTCATTGATTGGGCCGAGACCAGGAATGATTGTGCGGCCGTGTGTGATGGTAGTCCGAACGGTCGGTGGTTTTACTCTGAAAGTTGATGGTCTGGCAGAATAATGGTGTGAGTAGTATGGTGCGACCGTCTATCCTCACTACACTAGCACTGGGGTTGAGATGAGTCAGTTATCTCGTTTCTGTATTTCTGGAACCATCAAAACCATGCTTCCCACTCTTCCCTCCGACATGTTTACCGGCTCATGCCACACGCGTTACGGTAGGCATCAGCTGATCTGTCGCTGTCGAGCGTGCGTTAGCTGATCTCGTTCAGTCGATTGGTTTGACACAATCCACCCCATCCCCGCGCAGGGTAATTGGCTGTTTGTCTGGTATACTGCAAGGTTTCAAGTTAAACTTCAAAGTGGGATAGTGAATTTTTGGTGGTGATACCACCCACATAGTGTGTGGTAGATCAACCGAGAACCACAGCTAGGCACACAGAATAAAACGTTCACTCGGGTGCCACAACACCCGAACTGCCCTCACTGACATGAATATACCGAACTTCAGCAAACAGAAAGAAATAGGTGTTTACTGTCTACGTTCCTGACGAGGACAGTTAGTGAGTCGACAGTAGTCTTACAGAAAATATGATATGCTTTTACCTCAGCTAATGTGTCGAAGTGTTCTCTGATGGTAATTTTCTTATGCTGGCCAGAACGATGCCAATATCGTAAGCAGTTAACAAAAACACTTTCTTAACAGAACAACGATGTAGGACAATTTTGGAGGTCGAAATCCCTTTCGACTGACTCTATCACGCCCTTTCCCGTGACCCCAAATAACTAAGTGCATGTAAGTGTTATTTTCACAAACTACGTCTAAAAGTACTGAGTTTCCAGCCCGCCTTCCTCAGTCATTGAAGCGCACTCACCTGCCCACATACCCGTTGCTACTAGTCAGTCACATTCCCCCCACCGCTATGAATACGGCCTTCCTATCGGTCGCCGTGACACTGTCGATAACTAGTCGGTCTGCTAGAAGGCCGGAAATTTGGACCCAGGTAGGATAGACCTGGTCGCACTTCATCGGTTCGTCCTTGTCTGTCAGTCGCCTGCGATTACATTTATCGTGTACTTTGGCCACTTGACGGCCAGTCATTTTACCTTGTCTCGCGAACGTGAACACATTGAGGTTTCTAACGGGTAGTCGGGGTTTAGGTTTATTTTCACGTTGAACATCACTCACACATAATCGCAGTCTACGTATTCAGACAAATTTTCCAGCCACCCGATTCCGAAAACACGCACTAGACTCGAGTTTCGCTCTCATCAGAGCTCGTCTGGAGCGCACATCCTTGCCACAGCCGGGATTTGAACTACGACCAAACTTTCATGAGGCAATCAAATTCCCGACTACTTGCCAGTAATCTAAAATATCGCCTAGCAGGTTTATTGAGATCAATGATCTCGACCTGTCTCGGAAGTCCTAATCGCGGCGTTATCGACTGGAGTTAACAAGACATTTACTGTGTCTCCTCTCGGGACGATCAGGCATTATGATCATTGCTCACAAGCGGAAGTGGTTGAGCGTTCAGATTTGATAATTCGGTCGTGCCTAATGTGAGGTCGGTGGCATAGTGGTCGACACGGTTGCCGCATGAAAGCGTGGCCGGAGTTCAACTCGCGGCCGTGGCCAGGATTTGCACTAATGACGAGTTCTAATGAGAGCGAAACTCGAGTCTAGTGCTTGTTTTCGGAATGGGCTGGCTGGAAAATCTATCCGAATGCGAAGACTGTGATCATATGTGAGCAATGTTCGACGTGAAATTGAGTTTTTTTTTCTGTAATTAATCGTATTGAAGGCACTGCCGGTCTCATATTATTTTGCGGTGGACCGGCCCTTGTAATGTCCAATCCTCACGCCTGATTGTGAGTGTATCTAAGAAAGTCAGGCTATCGTTTGACTCCTTTTCTTGAGACAGATGTAGTTTCGGGTTGATAGGGTGAGGAAAGCACAGGCGGAGTTGGAATATATGGATCAGGATGAATCGGTTTGCCCGAGTTCACCATATCTTCAGTTTACGAGAACCCTGTGGGGAATTTAAACGACGATATTCAGAGAAAAGTTAACCTTGCAGGTTGTTGGTGCATAGGTTGAATGATCGGTTCCGTGGGACAGATTCCGTAAATGAAAAGAGTCGACAAATTACTCGCAGACAAGTCCTGACAGAGAACCTGGAGAGGATTGTTTTTTCATTGTCAAAAGACACTTCAAGTCTTGACACGCTAGCTATCCCAGCGACTGGTGACCAGTGTAATGCCGGTTCGGCGGGTGCCAAAGGGCTTTGGCTTTCACCTTTTCATGTTTCGTCGTAGAGTTGAGCTTTGATAATGTGACTAGTAAAAGCGTTCAACGTGCTGTTACGGTGAGGATGAACGATCGCACTATATTACTCGTGAGTAGTGTTTGGATATGTTGGCGTTGGAACATTGATTATAACCGTGGATTAGCTTATTTCATGAGGATGTGTAGCAGCTGTACTCACAAATACGTCATTTGATTAACATACCTACTACCTCTAGTGCCCAAAGTCTTTTTTGATAATGGGGTCATCGATCTGAGTTGAAGGGCAGTAACTATAACTCATAACGAGACAATAGGGCAGACTAATAATCACTCACGAGTAAAAGTGATTGACCTTTCAGATATGGCTATTCCGTATAGTTTACTGTGAGGTCATCAGTGCAGCGGTCATCACAGTTGCCTCATGAGAGCGTGGCAGGAGTAATCCTGTCAGCATTGACAATCTCTAACAGCTCCGAAACCTGAATCTCCTGCTGCATTTTGACAAAAGGGCGAAACTGCGACCAAATGTGAGTAATGCTCAATTCATATTATCCTAAAGTGCCCAAACTAAACGCATGCATATCTACACTTGTGTTGGTGAATGACTGGACGACGGAAACTGGTTACAGTTCGAGATTATGTTGTCCATCCGATTGCATCTAATCTCGGAGGCCATTAATACTGCGGTAAATAAGACTAGGAAACCTGTTTGCGCATTCATTCGTTCAGATCATTATCTAGATCAATAAAAAATAAGACGTGTTACGATAAACGGTCAGATTCATTTGTCTAAATTCCATCCTGTTCTGCAATCGCGAATGCGGCTTTGACGTGTACATACATCTCTATGTCCGCTATGGTCTAATTTGGATAGTTGCTATGGCGCTCAAGCAGACGATGGTTGCTACCATAATCAAAGCTGACCAGGATGACAGATGCCAAAATGCTACCCGGCTATTTCGCCCTGTCTCCTAGGCCGGCCGGAAGGGCTTGCTGGAGGACATTTGACCCCCACCCCACCCTGTGAACGGTGCGAATCGCTTGCCCGACTCCGGTCCAATGGTACTCTTGGGAGTGCGCGTGATTTACGGTGGACCGCAGCTATGTGGTCGGATTTCGCCCGTTCTGCTGTGTGAAATTTAATCGGCCGTGAAAGCTTAACATTTGGACAATCACAAATCGGTCAGAAAACGCTTTAGTAGATTAACAAGTGAACCCCACACCAGTAAGACATGTAGACTCACAGCACACGTCTATCGTTAGAAAGACCAGAGCCAAACATTGGTCTTTGTGATCCGTCATAGCAGCTAGTCGAGGCAGTCTTAAAGCTGTTCTGAACTTGATGTCATATCGAACACGACCAATCTTGAAATAAAACGATACGGTTGGATAACAAGCTCACAAAACTGTGAAGCACCTTCAGCGAATCAGAACTTTTGTGGCACAGATATGTATTCTCACAACACCGTTTACGAACTGTGTGACAAAACGTGTTGCCCACACCCCGTACGCACCTCTTGCTCAATCAGGTAAACTCTACGACCCGAAATCCGGTAAGATGTTTTTGATTCCAGTCCACATTGTCGCGTGTTTATTGTCGGGTTCTTCATACAGTCCTGCCAAAGCCAGATGATTGATCCATACGTTGTTATATGATGTCCTAATGCCTGAACTAAACAAACTTTGTCAGCTGCTTCTACAGGTGTCCGATTCTTTATCACAGGTAACTTCATCACGTCCAAAGCTGAGTTGCTGACATCCATAAGCTCCATCGTTCATGTATACCGCTTAGGAACTTGTGCGTCACCTAGCTCTCCGAATAACGATATACTGTCTAGGATTCATTCGATCTATGCTAAATGTGGGTGGTTCTTTGTACTGAAAATTATTTGTAGTGCTTCCCCTCAGGATTCCTCTGGGTGCTCATTGCACGTTGATCAGTGCATAGGAATGAAAGACATTATACAGTATAGACGTGATTTTTCACTATGCCTGAGTGGTTAAATTATTGCGCAACATCGGCAGTAGGTCAACAACAAAGGTTCGGTTATCTCATTCGCAGATGACGTCTGTTGACAACCTATGTATAGAAAACTTTGTCCGCTGAACCATCCTTCGTACCAAGGTGCAACAGAATTTGCAACCTGAGGGAACTGTTTGTCCTGCTAAGGCTAAAATCACCCGTTGCAAGTGAAAAACCAAGTTTTTTAGACTGCTCTAGAAATATACATATGACGGCATGCCGAAAATGCGACAACGCACTGTGTCACACCGATCTGGAAAGTGTGAACAGGAAGTTCTCTAGTGATCATGTTTAAACAAGGATATTCACTAACCCAAACATAAGTGACTCATTTTCACTCTGCGGCTAAACAGGTCTTCGCAAGTTTAATCGTTAGCCAGTAGTTCACAGACTGACGTGATCTGGTTGGTCAGCCTCCAGACTAATCGAGTTATAGTCAATGTGTATAGTCAATGTGGCTGTAATATGTGTAGATATAAGGTCCATGCGATATCGACAACTTATCGGAACATCAAATGTGTAGCACAATCGGACCCACTTTGCATATTCAAATTGTCCTCAATACGGATAATTCGAAGGTATGGTTATGCAAAGTACGTAAACAACCGAGCGATATGAGTTCAAACAGTACTCAGTCTTGGGTGTCATACACTACAGTTCACAAAAATATTTGGTCCGCCTCGTCGTATAGCCTACCATCGAGGTTAGTGTCATAGCTCTACTCAAATGAAAATTACGGCCTCGGCTGTTTGTTACAGAGACGCACGCTCTCGCCCCTTTTAATGAACGTCCCATTTACCTCGTACAGAACAAATTGAAGTTTGTCTCATCTATCCAGCAAATAGTCTTGGCATTTACATAGCACTTCATCAGTCGATATGCAAACAGTCGCCGTAACGCCAAATTCTCATTCGAGTTCATACCGATGGGTACTTGGCGCAATTTCTTGACAGTTATGCACCGGCCATCCAAGTATCTACTAATCGTTGCGGTCGACAACTCCTTCTCAAACTCGGCCTTCACGCACAGTCTCAAAAATTGCAGTGTAATCGTTGGGTCCACGGAAATCCACTCCAGCGACATGTCGATCTCTGATTCTGTCAGAATCATGCTTCTGTGTCCTTTACGAGGCTGAGCCTCATAACTGATGCAATCCACATGTAGCCACTTGTAAGCGGTATTACACTTGACTCCGTTCAGAAGGGCAACCGTGCGCCAGTCATCACCCCTTTCAAATGCTTCGATAATACGTCTGCGTGTTTCGGGACTGACGCAAGTGTACTTGCGTCCGCCAGCCATGTATGTGAGAGAACTAATGAAAATGTTCTCACAAACTGGTTAACTCTCACATCAAAGCTCGAAGTCTACCACGACCCCAAAGCTCACGCCTATTGGACGTGAGATTCACAGACACCCCTAACCACTCGCAACCCTTTACCTGTCAAAGGAACCAATACGGTCAGCGGTTTGATGAATTAGTAGGAACAGGGTCAGGTGATCTGTGCTCCACTTTGGCCGCTAACCCCGTTCTCATTAAGCAAATCCGTTGACACCCCTCGATTAACCCAAACCACTTCCTCTACCAAAGTAGCCAATGCGGAGCACTCTAATTAAGATTGGTCGTCCCTTACGGTTAGTTGGGTCAATCGCGTTCTTGCCGTCACGTCCAAGAACCTAAGGTGGAAATTCTAATGCACCAAAGTGATTTACTTTAGCACGTAATGGAAAATCTTGTGCCTAAAATGGAAACAGATATGGAAAATGGTATAGAATTCACGAAAACAATACACTGTTGAGACCGATCGTTTTAACCAGGGGAGCTTCAGCCTGTAAGCCAGCAAGATTCATCTGCAGGTTACTTCATCCGATACTCATGGATATTCTCTCAAATATAGGCTGTGCCCACCTACTTCCCCAACAAAGGGTGGGACCTAAAATTAGAAGAGGAAGAGAACAGGAAGTAATGGTATTCTTCAACGATTGTTTGCTGTTCATTTGCATCCCGGAAAAACAACGATAAACACACTAGACGACATGCTACGAGACAATATGTAATGACAAGAACACATCAAGCTGTCCATAGCCGAGGTTGTAGATCTGGTACAACCTTGCGCAGATACTTACTTACCGTTTGAAGACATAGTATGTCAGCAGCAACAACAACGATAACATGAAACACTAATGACATCATCGCTATCAGGACCGCTTGTTGAAGTCATCATGCAATTCCTTGACAGAAATGCGTTACGGGATTGCCGTCCAAAATTGTGGCTGAGATAAATGAATGACACGTTTATCACTAGGCGCGCGGAGATCGACAGTTCCCATGTGACCACTAATAAGATAGTACTGGAATTTCAGTTCACCAACTAAGTAGAAACCAACCCATCAGAACCAGCCCTGGATAAGTTATTGTTGTGGTAATCTGGCAGAATCATACAGACTACCGCATATCGCAGACCAGCAACCACCGATGTTATATTGGCGTTCGCTAACAAAAGTTCAGCCACACGTCAAAAATAGTGTGTGTGTGTGTGTGAATCTTAGTTTGTCAAGTAGCGACCCACTGCAGTATGCCTGACCTACAAACAAGAGAAAAGAACAACTTTGTAAGTAATTCGAGTCAAACAGCTATCCCAAGCCACTCATTAACGGGTGCACCAGGACCCGAACGAATGATATCTCTAATTACACGAGACAGAAAGTCAACATCTTGCTTTATGTAGCTAAAATCATGGAGGAAACTGAGCGCATTTTGGGAAAATCCGGAGTCAAAATTGCCCACAGGCTAACAAACAGCTTTTGAAATAAGCCTTGTGAAATCTAAGGTCTAGTCAAGGTGCATGAACGAACCGGCGTAATATACTCGACTCCCTGCGAACACTGTGACCAAGTAAAAGTAGGTGAAACTGGTAAACCGTTGAAGATACGTTTACGTAAACAACACAACAGTGAGACGGGCAGACCGGAAATCACAGCTTTGACAACACTGTACTACCATAGATCACGAGGCGACAGTAGCAGAAACCAACGTGATCGAATTAGCAAAATGGAAGGAGGAACGATTAGTCCTTGAATTAATCTTTATCGTAGCTCTATTCGGCTGGCGGCATCCAATTCGGATTAGCCGGTCACAGTGACCGAAGCCAACGGACGACTGCGCATATCAATCACTGAAAATGGCTTGCGCTGCACCAATTGCAGTTCCACCAATACATCACATATCCAGTGTAAACCCGAAGGAATAAGACCGGCAGCTGTGCCAGTGGGGCGTTTGTGTCCAGCCGGCCAATGCTGGTTAGCCAATTGATTGGCTAATAAGGAAAGGAAACCCCTATCTCTCGGAAACTAAACAGAGAGAGACTGCAATGACGAGATCTACACTGAGAAGAAAGATTTGTGAAGTGTAATACAAGAAGCGTTGCAGTATATGAGTGCAGATTAGTGCATCCCAGAAAGAAGATAGGGATGAAAAGCAAAATTCTCATTGAACTACGAAAGGCCAGACAGACCACTCATCAAACAATGCACCAACAAAGCCGAAGAAAAGAATGGATAGAAGACCGCAGACACTCAAGTTTCTGAAAAGCAGAGCAGATTAATTGTCAACGACCAGCATGTTGGCCGACGCAGTCATTAACTGAAGTATAATGAATACACTGATATGACCTACCTGAACTGAGCCTAACGTACTCGTCGCCCCTTCACCCACGGTGTATTGTGAGTACGTTGGTGACCTACTAACCCCAAACGGCCAGCGCATTCGCGGCCGCACACATCGCAACGCCATATAGTCACGTCACCGCGACCTATGGCACCGATGGTTCCTTTGCGTACCGCACGCTTCCGCTCGCGACCACGCAATAGTTGCTCGTTGAACGCTCGGACGCCCGCCCGAACCGTATTCCTCCAGGCCGTCCGGTTCAACGCCAAATCTTCCCAACATCTAAAATCAATGTTACAACGTGAAAGACTTACCTGCACAACATCCTGGTACCTCCGCTTCTGGCCACCGGGATTTCGCTTACCTGACTTCACTTGTCCGTACAGTAACTGCTTCGGGATACGGTCATCGCCCATCCGACGGACGTGACCGAGCCAACGGAGCTGGTTCAGCATCAACATGGCTTCCATCCCGTCCATGTCCGCTCGCCGCATTACCTCAGTGTTCGGAATCATGTCCGACCACCGAATACCCAAGATGCGCCTCAGACACTGAACATGGAAACGGCTCAAATAGCTCACGTTCCGCTGATACAGTGTCCACGTCTCACTGCCGTACAGCAGGATAGACAGCACCATTGAGCGGTAGACACACAACTTCGTGGCCATCTTCAGGCTGTGATTCTTCCAGACACGCCTTTCAAGACGTCCGAAAGCAGCGCTAGCCTTTGCCACACGCGCTCTCAACTCGCGGTCCACGGACAGATCTGTCGACAAGTTGCTACCCAAGTAGCAAAAATCCCCGCAGCCATTCACAGTGTCTCCAGCGATGCGAATTTCGGGTGGAGGTACACAAGCAGCACCTCCACCAGGAGAAGGCTGAAAAAACGAATACGTCTTACCTGTGTTGATGTCCAACCCGAACTTCGATGCTGCCGAAGCGAATGCTGTAGCTAGACGTTGCAGCTCTTCTTCGCTGTGCGCTAGCAAGGCGCTGTCATCGGCGAACAGAAGCATCCGCATCCTTGAGGTCTGCAGCCGGGTTGAGGCGCCAAATCGTCGGATATTCAACAGACGCCCGTCCGTCCGGTACTCCACCTCGACGCCATCCTCTCCAGAGTTCTGAAAAGCAACTGTTACCATCGCAGTCAAATATAAACTAAATAGGGCTGGGGCTAGAACACAACCCTGCTTCACGCCAGTGACGATGTCGAAATCATCAGAGGTCGATCCACACGACTGCACCTTCGCCTTCATGCCCACATGCAAAAATCTAACCATATTGACGAACTTACCTGGACATCCAATCTTACCAAGCACCGTCCACAGCGCCTCGTGGCTCACAGAATCGAAGGCCTTGATGAAGTCCACAAACAGGGCATACAGGGCTGATTCCGTTCCCGGCACTTCTCCTGAAGCTGTCGAGCAGCAAACATCAGGTCGATCGTACTCCGACTCGACCGGAATCCACACTGCTCCTCGGGAACATTCTCCTCCAAAACGTTCGCATTCAGTCGGTTCGGGAGGATTCTGGTAAGTAACTTGCCTGCACAGCTCAGCAGACTGATACCCCGGTAGCTGTCGGCGCACTGCTTGCTACCCTTGCCTTTGGACAAGGGTACGATAAGGGCGTCCTTGGAGTGTTCTTCCCAGATAACGCTATTCACACACCCACACGAGCACACCCACTGACCGCGATTCTCAATACACACCATTGCTCACATAAACACGATAGACACACAGACGCTCTGATGAGCCAGTAATCCAAGTGCATCCATCCTCACTTTTCGTGACAACGGATGATGGAATGGATTTGAAACGTCACAATAGATACCTGTCACTCGGTGTCCGCCTTTTACACTTAACACACACTTAAGATACATATCATTTACTAGTGCATTCTATGTGGAATTACGAAAACTTTATATACTTAGCAAACTCGTCATAATCTCCATTCCTAATCAAGGAGCAGAAATTGTCAATCAAAACATAGCTGACCACTTATGCAAAGTGAATTCGATGTCTGAAAATAAAACCAAGTTTGTAAGGACAGAGAGCGAATTAGACAACACGGAGACTACAGAAAAGCCTCTAGCGAAGGCGCTAAGATGAAAGAAGTACATAGTACTTATTCGTTCATTCACGTTCTAGACAGCCAGACTGGTGGTTACTCATATTCCTAAACTTCATTTGCGTAAATTTTTGAAAGGCGGAATACCTCCGCGACCAGTCTTAAACATGTGTAACTCCTCATATGGCGCAACTGCAAAATGATAAGCAGAGATTTTAGGTCACGTAAGGAAAAAATTAGCAGTTCACGGTTCGAGCAATTCGTACCAGTTTGCCGAAAACCCAGAGAAGCTAACGAGTACGCTCCCCTGAGGTACCCATTCTATTTACCAATATTCCGCTCAGGCAAACAAATGAGTTCATGGGCGTCTATTTTGAAAGTTATTGTGTGAGCATAGGACTACCCATGGAGTTAGAACAGTGGATATACGACTGCACGTATAAACTTCACTTACAGTTTTCCGGTAGATTATATCCTCAGAATGTCGAATTATCAATAACGTCACCATTAAGACCATTGATAGGTGTTGTTTTTGTAGTGAAACCTTATTATAGTGCGTTAATGACGAAGATTAACTGTAGTCAAAACAGAGAGAAGACGTCGCGAGATGTTAGCATTCCGACTTATTCTCATCAGTCTCTAAGGGAAAGTTCGCAAATTTTATACAAACAGGACACAGTAACTACAGTTGAACGAAACAACCACATTGTTTTGACCTTTCGTTCGCTAACAATGCAGTCACTTCCATGGCAAGGAGATTGGTTGTATCAGCGTCCTCTATGCACCCGGAAGCCTGCCGGTGTTGTCTGGTTAGTTTCACCAATCGTTAACAGTTTCGAGTTCCGATTACGTAACAACATTTTGAGCTATGTAACAGGATGGACTAAGTGACCAGTTGCTTAATTGTGTTTGGCGATCGATAAGGCCGGGCTCTTTGAGCTTGTTACACTCAGCAGGTCGTTTTTTGATAATACCGTTGATAGCCACTTGGGTGTGTGTTCCGCCATACCCTGATGCAACCACCTATCTGTCCTGCCTATGTAGACTTCACTGCAACTGCCATTGAACTGGTATATTACGCGAGAGACGGACTGATCGGTTATACATCAGCGTTATGGAAAGCCGCACACTTATTGCTAAACAGGACGCGCAACTGGGCAGCTGGGTAGGTGCGTTGCAACACTGACGGCAATTTGTGACTAATGTTTTTGATCAGATGACCATCCTTGAATTGGATTTGCAAGAATACATTTTTCTCCGCACTGCAGCTTACCACTTTTGGTTCTTCTTACTGTGGTTATCCACATACTTTTCATAACAAAACTATTCTTTCTCCAGCACAAACCATTCTAGCTGTATGAAATAACGCGCGTGCACAAAAGCAGTTCGTTCCAACATCGCAGCTATCATGACCAACTGCTGGTCTCAAAAGTGACTGGCAACGGTGGCAGACATTGTCATACCAGCAGCAGCGCCCAAACACTTCTCATCGATATGTCTATTAAAAAGTGGAAGAACGTGGTGTGGAAGTGCTGAAAAGAGGAATACAGTATACCTACGAGTGAATTTCCATTTGTGACAACGGACATTTTTCAGAAATAAGGGTAAAAGGCGCAATTTGCATTGGTTGTGTCTGGATCATATTCATCTCATCTCAGCAGACAATCTAATTAATTCTCACGTTGTTTGATCACTCAACTTCAATTACTTACAGGTAGGCAGCACGGGATTTTGGTTAATGCACATTGAATGTAACTCATATAGGATCGCAGCTGTCACATTCCCATATACATCTCAGCCGGTCCCTGTCGAAATGATGTACAGCATTTTGGTTTAGCTCCCGTCAGAGCTCGCCAGTAGTGCACATCCTTGCCACGGCCACTAGGTCACTGGTGAAGTGGTCAACACGCTTGTCTAATGAAAGTCTAGCCAGAGTTCAAATCCCGGCCTTGTCACGGGGTATGCACTACTGACGAGCTCTGACAAGAACTAACTGAGACTGGTCAGAGGAACCATGGGAACTGTGAAGGCTGCGATCAGGTGTACGTGATGTTAAGTTTACATTGACCAAAAGCACCTACTACTTACGAGTAGTCAAGGCATTTCTTAACAAGTTTAATGATTTCTGTTTTCAACTTAGAGAGAAGTCCTATTCGTGGGGTTAGCGGCTGAAGATAACAGGCTGGTTACTGTTTATGCTCTGGAAGCCATCAAACAATTTGACCATTTCTTGCAAACGAATGTAAGCGAGCTTTCGTATATGTTAATTCATTCATGTCCAATCTGAGGCCAATGATTTAATAGTCCACACGTTTATCTCAGGAAAGCGTGATAAGCATTCTAATCACGACCCCGTCAAAGATAAGCACTACTATCAAGGTCTAAACAAAACAAAACTCCAGTCTAGTGTTTCTTTTCGAAAGGGGCTGATTGGGAATTCTGTAGGAAAGGGGCAGCTACGATCAGTTGTGTGATAGTCTGTTTAAACTTCTCTTTTCACTCAGACAATTTCTTATCCAGTCATCGAAAAGAACAGCCACAACCAAGAGTTTCTGATGTTCCATCTAATGGAAAATTACAGAAATCAACTATCGGATGCTGTTGCCTTATCTATTTTGACGTAGCTTCATCCTACGCTGTAAGTGAATGAATATATCAGCATGCTAAGATGAACATCCGATTGTTAGCCTGTGATTCTGGCCTTGTCGACACCAAGCCACTCCCGTCTACATTGCACAATTGGCGGCGATAGTCTTACTGATCGAGCACCCGAACTGTTTATTGGTCAGATCGAAAGCTGGCACGTGAGGCGGCCAGGTTGCATGGTCGTGTGTTGAAACGGAACGACTAAGCAATGTGTGAGTGTGTGCATGCACTAAGCTCATTGGATCTGATCGTGTGTACAAGCTGACAAACGTGCAACGGATCTGCTGTAGCTAACTTTTTAGAAGGAGGTTGTAGATTAATAAGTCTTTCAGGTTTGATTTGAGCAATTTAAACTATACCAAACATTCGAGTCACCCATTCGGATTTTAAGAGCGACGACACGGTTCGGACTTTTTACTCTTCTGCCCTCGATTTACAAGTTTATTTCAAATTCGAGATTAAGTTTTCTTCTAGTTGCAACCTGATTGTGAACTGTCGATTTAGATCATTTGCGCCTGACCGAGGTTTTAAACGCCAACCTTCTTGAATCTCTCAAATTGAGGTTATTTACTACGGACTTTTGGCGACCAAAAGAAGCAAAGACCATTGGATTACGAGGATTGTCCCAGGTTCCCCGTTATCGCTTACCTGGGCCTGAACGCCAATGCGGATAAAACAGAATGTCTGAAAATTTTTGCTCACAAATTGGAAAACAAACTTTCGGATAATATCGGTTGCTACTCTGTGACTGACTAGTCAGCGAGGATTTTGTGGCTGGTCTACGGGTATTGCCGTTTTTAGCACTGACAAAACGAAGACAAGTATGTGTTCAAAGACGAACTTTTGTAAGAGAAAATCTCATAAAAAGAATTAATGCCCACTTCTACAGAATGGCGGTATTGGAAACAAACTGAGTGGATTGATGTATTTACAGGATATTCCAGCCTTTTCGGGTGATCATCTTTGTTATGATAACTCTAAATTTATGTGCTCAAAATACATCCTAAAGGAGCTTTTCAACAGGTCAGTTGAACAATAAAATTCAGTCCGGAATCCGTGCACACGAACCTCCAGATTTCAAGTGGAATTATCTATCTACCAACCTGAACGTCTGTTTTTCGCACCCATGCTCACATCCAAAACTGATTATTTTTCTCACATTCTTCCGGGATGTCTCAGTGGAAGCAGGCAACCAGTTTGCTGGCAAGCGGTTTCTGTTCCCACAATATAGCTTTTCCAGTCACATATTTGACGCCGTTGACCGTAACGTCTTTTTGATCTAACTGAAGCTTGTTCAAGAATTAAGCAAGATTTCTTCGGAGTTACCAAACTTTTCAGGATATTGAAAAGATTTATAGGCGGATTTGTCCCCTTTTTGATGCGAAATTAAAACTCATACTGTACAACGTATGTGAAACTGACTCCACGTATGACCGAATTCCATGAAGCAAACGCGCGGTTCTGTTGCTTCAGTTACGCAGGTTCTAATTGCGATCTGTGACCAGTGGACCCATGTTGGGTTCACATTTCCTCTTGCAATGAAAAAACGAACCTCAATAATTATAGACATGAAGAGACGAGCGAAGTCAAGCGCTGGGCTAACTGATAACAAACAATATTCGAAACACGTTCAAAGTTACTGAGGAGCAGTCAATGTGTTCGGACGTAGTCAATGTCCCGAAAATTTGTAGCTGAAATACAATCTAAAAACGGTGTATTCTAACTGATGGCCGGTCACCCACATTTGGAAAGAACCAATACTTGCGCGCAGTAGAATTCATTCGAAGGTTTGTTGCATACATTCTTTCACTTCAAAATAACATACACAATGTGGTCCGATGTAATGCTCACACGTAATTAGCAACGTGATTTGTAAAACACATTCTGCTGTAGGATGCAACATACTTCACTAACCAATCAAGTAGTAGGCAGTGTTGTTTTGAATGGCATACGGTAATCTCACTTTTTATGTAAACATTACTGTCTCTTCTGCATTACCCTCTGCCGATGGACGAAAACCATACCGAGTTTCGTTGGGCAGTTTTTTACTTTGCTCCATGGTCTTCAGTCAGTCGTTTTGGTCGTTTGACCTCAGCACAAATTCTTATACAAAACTCGACACAGAAAATTGAAACACTACATTGCTCCAGAGGAAGATGATCATGATATGAAAATGACTGGTGAGCAGTAGGAGATCTTGTTTTTTAATATTAAATATACAAATTGATTATGAATCACGACTGGTCGCACCTGTCGCACTCTTGTAGACTTTCCAGATGAACTGAGATGTTGGGTCGAGAAGTTTGGATAATTTTGTGTGGGATGAGTCAGACGGTACTTATCGGTGTCATCTGTTCTTCAGCTGGAGCCGTGTGTTCACTGAATCGATCAGTAGGAAGATCGTAGGCCTCGAACGAGCGGTAAAATCAGGACTTCTACAGTTCTAGGTACGACTAGTTCGGAACAAGATCGTGGTAGGAATCCAGGACGAACAACTCAGTCGGAAATCTCTCCGACGCAGAAACTTGCCATCACCATAGTGCATCGTTATGCATGAGCGCCAACAGGGAACCAAACTCCAATGAAAACAGACATACCCTAAGAGGATGGACGAACGCAATATGATGAAATGGTACATTTTTGGTTAAAAAACAACAGAAATTGACTCGCGGTTTTTCTGGCACTGGACACCCCCAACAGAAAGAAGTCTGTCGGGCTGCTGACGAACCTAATTGAAGTGTTCGATGAACAATAACCTGCTCAGGAAAGATAGATGCCATCACAAAGAACGAGTCCATCGAAGAAAGTCATATTATCAATAGCATAAAAGACCATGGGGAAGGGTCGTCTGTACCAAGTTGATTGTCAACGGTAAGTCGGTGACATTTCAGTTTGGTTCATGAGCCACCGCCAACATTCTTCCGGCAAGACTTCACAGCCAGGAGCACTGTTGATGAGATACTAATGTGGAATAGTTTCTAACTGCTACCATGATGGTTATGGTGAACTAAAAGGGGGCAAGACAAAGATCCCCGAATTTGTAATTTTCCAGGAAAACTTCATAATTATTCTCCGTTTAACTTCTATTCATTTGTAAAAAAAGTTCGAAGCACTTTGAATCATTTGTTTGTGCATGCCAGACCATGTGGGACGTCGCTGATCTTCACTCATAGGTTTGTATTTTTCAGCTGGTTAGATTCGACGATTACGAACGTTTGTTGTTAAACACATCAGGTAGACTTGTAGCTTTACCGGCCATAAAATTACCGTTTTCCTTAACAGAAAATTTATTCAAAGAATTGAAGCGTTAAGTGCTATTTCTAAAGTAGATGGGCCCACCGACCGGGTTAGCCAGATCACGGCCTTCAGTAAAACTAAGGATGGCCTACATGTATGCAAAGACAGTGCGCTAAAGAGAGAGTATTATGCGCTGTTCGCGTTAGACGACTAATATCAGAGGTATCAAAGGCAAAGTACTTGACTGTCTTCTTCCTTTTGACATGTCATGCTGAAAGACGGGTCAAATTAGCTAACGACCTCCGGCACGCCCTTTATACGTTACCGTTGTTTGGTTCCATTGTATGGGCTGCAGGTGTCGAAAAACAACGATTGCAGGCAATCGACGACTTAATTGATGTGTGTATGTCGGATAATGTGTTAATCTATCGCAAGTCAGGAGTTGTATGCAGGTGTTGACTTGAGAACGAATATGAGCTGACCCAGAGGAAATCAGAGCCATTAATGAACCTTCGGCTCCAAGCGACGTAAAGGCTGTTATCCGACTGAAAGAAGTGGTCAGTTAGTTATGCCGCCTTTTCCCCGCTTAGCGGACAGAATGAAACCGATCAGGAACTTGGCTCATACGGGTGAAGCATAACGCTAGAGCGAAGAGCAACAGAAGTTGCTCAGAAAAATCAGGGAACTGATAACGGACGCACTAATATTTGTCCACTTTGATCCATCCTATCCGGTCGAAATACAGTACGACGGCAGGCAGCATGGTTTGGGTACAGTTCTCATTTGAGCACGATTGTCGCCGATTTTCGGAGTGGGTAACTGACAAGCATCAAACAGCGGTATGCGCCAATAGAAAAAGAAATTGCTGACGAGTAGTCGGGGATTTGGTTTATTTTCAAATTTGAAACACTGAGTTCCCTTTAACCACTTCATCAGAGCAGAAAGAA
>QNGE01004689.1:11180-49260 GCA_008508345.1 Paragonimus westermani | reverse complement strand
AGGCATTTACTGGACCAACAGATTACGCGTAACTCGGTGTGAACTTGAATCGTTAGCGAACGTTTCAATGCAGTAAAACAGTTGACGTTCTGATGAGAAAATATTTTTCTGCTGTATCAAACATTTTATAGCCCATCCAGTCGAAACATAGCTCAGATGAGCAGGAGGACCTAAACGATGAATACGTATGTTGGCACGTTATCTTGGAACCACATCATTTCCAGAAATAATGAATGTTAACACACTGTGCAGAACGTTCGGGCTTGCGCAGTTCCCCACCAAGACGATTATGCCTAGAGGTAGAGGGAACTATGGTTTCCGGGGTATTGACGACTGTGGAGGTGTTCCGGGGACGGACGCATCTTGTTGCCATCGAGGGTTACAGGTGGAGAACGTTATTAGTCAACGCGGGCGTAGATGATGGTTTTTCAGTAAATGCTGGTTTCAGCATGTCGACAGAAACTATCTCACGTTTGCTGGTTCGGTTAATGGTGATGGTTTTCGTGTCTGTTGTGAGGACTTGATAGGGGCCGGTTTATGGGGATTGCAGTGGCCGCCGCAATTTTTTCGTAAGTAGAAAGACCTGTGTGCACGTGCACGGCTGATGAGTGCTCTCTAGGCTGAACCGGGCGCAGCTTTCGCATGCGGTGCGCCAAACGAGATGTTTAGCTACCGTAATCGTACGTTGCTGAAATCGCAGGTGAGGCGAGTCCACCCGGTAATCTAAGTGTGCAACCAAAGACTAGTTCGGCTGCCGTAGCGTTTAGGTCCTCTTCCACCGTGCTTTGCAGTCGTAAAAGAACTAACGGGAGAGCTTCTTTCCACAAAGGATTAGCATGTGCACTAAGAGCAGCTTTTAGTTGGTGATGGAAACGTTCAACCATTTTATTTTCTGAGTGATGGCAGACAGTAGTTCCGATGTGGTTGCTTCCTTAGGTATTCAAGAGAGCCGCAAAATGACCTTCAGAGTGTGACCCACGATCGTGTGGTCACCACTACTGTACAACCGAATGGTGCAACCCCACGTTCCAGGACAGTGCTGGCTACTGTTTCTGATGAGCAGTTGGATAGCGTATGACTGCAGGCCATCTTATGAAGCGGTCAACACACGTCGACAAGTGAACAGAGCATACTGAGGGTGGTAAGGGGCCTACCTGATTGATCTGCACATGGTAGAAACATGCACCTGGTAGAGGGGAAGTACCATGAGGTCTCTTTGTGTGACGGTGGACTTCAGAACGTTGGCAGTGGAGACAAGAACCGTTCCAATTGCAGACTTCGTGGTTTATCTTAAGCCATACAAATCGTTCACTGACAAGTTTGACTGGAGCGCGAATGTCAGAATGGGACAAATTGTATAGTGTCTCGAACACTGTGTAGCAATAGGATGCAGGCACTACATGGCGAGGTGTGTCTTATGAAGTGTCGCAGAGGATTGTTCCCCTCTGAAGATGTCGGAGCAACCGGTTGGATTGTGAGAAAGCTCTGTTGGCAAAGATGCTCGAATCTCCGGGTCAGTGACTTGTGCGGCGGCCATGGCTGCCAAATCAATACCTTTACCAACAGCTGCGCTGAGTTAATGAACGCGTGAAAGAGCGTCCGCGATAGTTTCCGAAACCTGAGACATGTAGTATATCAGTCATGAACTGATAGATACAGTCCAGGTGTCTGCCTCCCCTTGGAAAATGCCTGTCGGATGAGATGTAAAAGGGGTGAGTTAGCGGTTTATGGTCAGTGTAAACCGTAAAGGGCCTGCCTTCCACCGAATGGCAGAAGTGGCGAATGTCCAGGTAAACAGCTGGCAGCTCTCCACCGAACGTGCCATAGCGGGATTCTGCGGGTTGTAATCGTTTGTAGAAGAAAGTTAACGGTTGCCACTGCTTTTTGACGAACTGTTTTAAAACAGCACCGGCGGCTGTGTTCGAAGCATCGGTCACAATAGACAGTGGTGCGTCCGGATTAGCATGAGCATGGAGAATAAGTTCGGTTACCGTGTCCTTGAGCCTAACGAACGCAGTGCGTGCAGCCTCAGTGAACTGGAATTTGCATTCATCTCCACGGAGAAGATCGGTCATTGGCCGCATTATGTGCTCACAATGTGGTATGAAACATCTATCGTAGTTGACCGGACCACCTAAGCGACAAAGTTGCCTGAAGGAAGTTGCCCGGATTATTCGCAAATAGCGCCAACTCTATCCGTGAGCGTGGCGATATTCTCTTCTGAGACCTTATGATCCAGAAATTCTATAGTGGTCTCACCTAGTTCGCATTTGGTGGGATGACCTGTAGCATCGTGTCGGGTCAGGCGTTTCAGTAAGGCGCGGAGATGACTAACGTGTTCTTTCCGCGAAGGAGTGGCTACCAAAATGTGATCCAGATAAAGGTAGACAAAATCCAAACCACGTGTCACTTCATGTACGAAGGGTTGGAAATGTTGAGCTGCGTTGCCCAAACCAACTAGTATTCGAGAAAATTCAAAAAGACCACAGCGCGTTTAAACAACGGCTTTTGGTATGCCCTCTTTGGCCATCGGGATCTGGTGATGAGCACGTACTACATCTATCTTGCTGAATATGGTTTCCTATGTAGACAGGTAGGTAAATCCTGCATGCGCAAGATTGGATATTTGTCAGGGACGGTTGCTTTGCTAAGCCCAAGGTAATCACTGCACGGGCACCAGTCACCTGACTTCTTAGAGATCAAACTCATCAGTGAAGCTCATAGACTCTCGGAAGGGCGCACTATTCTGAGTTCAAGCATGTGTCCGAACTCTACCCTGGCGAGTTTGAGTTTGTCGGAAGCCAACCGGCAAGGTCGTGCAGATATGGGGGATCCTTAAGTACGGATATAGTGTGTGATACTCGGGGTCACTGGTGAGTTATCATTCGATGTACGAACGAGCTGTGGGAACCCATTGACAAGGTGCACAAAGTGCCTAGGAGCGTTGGGGTGAGCATATATGGGTGCTATGGCTGCAACCGCTGCATACATGCCGGTTATGCTCAGCTTAGTGCCAGAATCGATTAACAGACGGCATCTCGTATCAACCAGAAGTTCGGAATGCCGGAGGAAGTCGGGACTAATTATGGCGGAAGGTACTGTGGCAATTGTGAGCACCCAGCTGAATTTCCACCAAAGGCTCAAACTGAGGCTTAAAAACCGCTGCCCATAAGTAGGTATTGAAGTACCGTTTGCAGTGCGAAGCTGTGGGCTGCAGAGGTGTGATACTTCTTTTTTTGTGGACGCAAATACGCTATCTTGCGCCCCGGCATCAACTAGGAACTTGTTTTCAAAATCCACATCCCGTACAACAATGAGAGAACAGGGCGAGTTAATGGCGACGGCATTGTTTGTCGTTGAAGGTCGGATGTTGAGTTTGCATTGCCTTGATGAGGCGTAGGTGCAGAGTTTGGCGCACCGTTTGGCTCAGCGACTGAAACGTTTGTGGTATCGAAAGTCCGTTTTTGACCGCGGTATGTGTCAACTGGGTGACATGCTAGGTCGGGGACCTAAAGAACGGCTCGGAGAGTGTTCGTTCAAACCATATCCCAAAGCTGCAGCTTCCGCCTCTAGGGTCCAAATGTTGCATGGACCTCGTTTTGAGGTAACCACGTGGAGTGGAATGTGGTACACTCAGGCAACCAAGTATTGGTTGAAAACACTCCAGTACTTGATTGGCCATTTTGGCTATCTCAGCAGGAGTTTGTGAACTAGCAGCGGAAACCATTGCTTGCGCGGCTTCTAGCAACCTTTAAAGCCAGAATTCCCGGAGGGGAGCTCCGTCCAATCGGAAGTTGAAAATGAGTCATTGCATTTCTGTTAGCAGCGTTGTTGAGCGTTTGTCGTGGAAAAGTTTCTATAGTCGAGACTTTTTAGTGGGTGTCGCCCAATTATTAACTGCCTTTTTTTAAATCTCGTACTTGCGTTCCACTGGTTGGTATACCATAACCTCGCGGAGCTGTGTGGTGACTTTGCACTGAAGCCTGACTAACAACTGACAGAATCCTGATTGATGGGACAAAATTCCGTTGTTGAAAATTTCTGTTTATGAGTAAACAAACTAATGAAGAGAGTTAGTTTCAAGGAACTGAGGAACCTCCAGAACAGTATTGCTATCACAAAGGTTGCCAATGTGCTTCGACAGTACTTCGGAAATTGGGGAGTGATTACACGGTTCCCCTAACAAGATCAACTGTATGAGCGGAAGACCGGAAATACATGAACGCCAAAATATCGAACGCATACACGAACGGCAAGAGCAACTGATTATCTGCACTTCAATGGAGAAAACATATATGTAAGTATAAAAAGGAATGAACTTATCAAGTAGCAAGGCGCTGAAAATAACTCCCATGAAGTGAAAACTGTGGTTGGTATATCGTTATTATGTATACAGTTACTAAACCCGAAGCTGTTGTCAGTAAAACCGGCAGATTGTGTGAAACCTGTACAAAACTGTCGACATTTTTAAGACTGTTCTTATCAACACGTGCTTGTGAGTTGTTCACAAATCTAAACGGAACACCCCCAATGGCCGCTAATGTGTCATGTGATGTCCCCAATGCAAAATCCACTCATTCAAACTACATGTGCTGACAATAACACTCCAGGATGTCGTAGATGGTTTGTGGTTGTGTATTGGGGGCTCCCACATATGGTGGGTAGACCAACGGGGTTTGACGGAAGCAGGTGTGTACACAGTTTCAAGTCCCTCACTAACAGGCTGAAACGGGGAGCTCAGCGCAGCATAGAAACCAAGGTGACAAATCGCGCCACAGCAAACCTTGAGAGGGGTTATAGTAGTAGAGGAAATAAAATGGCTGAGGGGGTTTTCCAAGTCTTTTGAGTATGCATTAGGAAGAGACTGCGTTCGCACTAAAGTCCTCTTATTAGACCTTGGGGCTTGGGACATAAATGCTCAGTGAAGTGCTGTTCTCCAAAATGAATAACAACTGGCGCATTTAGCTCGAAAACTTTAAAATCAAAAAGATAAGCATCAAGACAATCCTAAGTCAATGATACTCTAACTTGTAGGTATTCAGCGTCGCTGGTCTTTCTCCTTAAGGCTTAGTTTCCAAGCCCCGGGTCGCTTCAATTTGGCCACCTTTTATAGTCTCCGAAAGCAACGTGTCCCTCAAACAACGGTGATCAGATCGTGACCTCAATGTTATGGTTCGATCGACTGAACTTTTCATAAGGAAGCCAGAAGCATTTGGTGCAACATTGACTAGGCAGAAACTTCAGTACTGTTCTACTGTCGCTAGCTATTCCTGAAGTCCGTTTGACGCGTTCGGAGTATGGAAGAGTGTGTAAGCCAAAGAACTAAACTTTCCTGTTGACGGACTACGGGGTATTTTGAGTTACAGACATAAACAACTCTACACTTGGGGATATTACATTTCAGACGCTTCATTTATAGTCGAAGTAAAAGGATGAGGTCGTCAGGCGATATGGGGTATTCATTTACAATGTTTTCATGTCATCAACAAACAATAACAAAGAATTCATCAGAAAAAAACGACCAACAGAGGGTGGAAGTCAAACCGGCAAAAATTGAACCTTGAGATATCTCGTTAAATCCGAACTCGTAAAAACGGGACACATCGTTCAAACGCACTCCACAACGAAGTTTGTTATCGTGCAGCTCCAACCACTGGAGTAGGTTACTTTATGTAACATAAAGGACGACAGTGTCGTTTAGAGCAACATGCTCCACGTAAAGCAATGGTTTGAAGAAGTCAGGGTTTAAAACAGCGACATCAAAGCTCACATCAACTGGTCAGTGGCCGACAACACACTTGTGGTGCACGACAGGCTTTACAAGGGCAGGTCTTCACACGGTCAAAGTTTCAAGAGATCAGTCACCCACAGAGCGACTTATATATGAACACCTAGAGCAGCTTCAAGACGCTCTGCAACTAGGTTATTATATGGTACTCATTGGGCAGGTTTTATCTACGGCTGCTAGGAACAGGCTTGACCGGTGCGAGTTTCTAGCCGTCAGATGATTTTTTATGTCAACTAGTTTGTGTAGCGGCCGTACTACCTGTTAAAGACTCCGACCTTGTCTTGGGGATTCCACGCTTTTATAACAAGTGGCAGTGAGTCGAATTCCAGAATCGCGCCTACCCTGACCAGAGTTGTATCCGGACCGGTCAGTCAAGATGTAAGCCAACAACACTCCTTACATTCCTGCTTGTTTGCTTCGAATGCTAAAGCAATGGGAATCTTGTGCGAAAGAAGTCTGATGGATAACTGTCATTATCTTGTATGTTCCACTAACTGAGCCCACCTTTAACCACCCTAAGTGTGCGACCTTATTAAACGTGACCACTATTTTTGGAGACGAAATTCCGGGCGCTCATTTTGAAGGCTTTTATATTTTCTTAAGTAGACTGTTGGCAATTATCCGTAGGAAATGATGTTTGCCGTTTGACGGACATGACATGAGAAATCATTGAAAACCGTGTGATATTCCCGTGGTATCGCCCGGGAATTTGAAAATCATTTATTTCCGTGACTGAAGGCATCACGAGAGTTAATAGTTTTGTTTCAGCCGACCGTATATCGGTTTGTCCTTCATTTGGCGCCGAAGTCGATATTAGAGATGGTATGTGTTGTGACGGTGTGAATGCTCTATGCTGTGAAGTTTTCCACTTGGGATTAATATTCAACCGTCGCTTGTTGACGAATGGTGCATGGGAAGTAAATTTGATGGGACATACCTTGATACATATTCTGTCGGCCTAATGCAAGGGGATTCGATTTCATCCTATATTCCGTTCTAAGTGATGGATCATTCATAGGGCTTCTAAGATGTCTTTGAGGGTCGGGAATTTGTTAGCTTCAGCTGGTTCGGAAGGTACTCATATAGGTACATGAAGGATTACAGTGTTCTGTACATGCTTGGTTCAAGCAAGAAATCTGACAATGAACGCTCTAAATATGATTGTGTGCGTGTGATTGCCACTGAGTTTGCGTTCCGGTGCATGGAATACAAGCGACGTACGAGTAAGAGCCGTGGATCACGACGTGTTTGGTGAGTTGAGTCCACATAATTTCCATTGCACAGATCCCGCGATACATGTTGTCAGTCACGCTTTAACGTGGTTAGGAGAACTACCGGGTTGGGTGTTAGCTCGTTCACATTGGAGCACAACCACGACATAACTGCCTTGCTGTACGATGCACATCCAGGTATTCGTCGGCTCACACCATTGCCTCCTTTGCAACCAGATACCGCATAGACGCATTCGAACCAAGTACACATATTCAGTCCATGTGGTTTTTCGTTCCTATCCACTTCACCGGTCGATTACCAATATTTGCACCATTTTCATTTCCTCCAATGTCCTAATTAATTTCGCCTCACTTTATTCAAACTTCGCTCGAACTTCGTTGGTTGAATTCTATTGCTCATGGCGGCCACAGCTGTCTACTTCTGTGCACTTTCAGCGACTTTCTCCCTTTCTGATTAGTGTTCATGGTGCACGTTGTATCAGAGGTTTCAGTGCTTCGGTGATAGCATTCTTTTGGGGTTTCATATGGGGATTTTTGATCTTGCGTGCCACAGATTCCAGCTTTCCTGATTAGTGTGCGTGGTCCATTTGAGCACACATACACCGTTCTATGTTTTCCACTACGGACACTTTAGGATCATATGCGAAAATCCTACGTCTTCATGAACACTCGAGCTTATCAACTGTTGGCGCCTAGTTTACAGAATGTCGATCGCTCGAGTTCACGAATACTGATCTACAACTCACACGGTGCACGTTCATTATTCATTCGTTGCTAACTCCTTCTATCCAGCAAATCACGAAACTTCAACCTTCTCGTCAACCTATTTCGGTATTAAAGTGGCGCGATCTTTAGAGTCCCTGATAAAAATCTTTCACGCATTGAAACAAAAGAATTTCCCACGGCACAATAGGTGTATATTCAATACTTTTCTGGATATTCCGTCAATATTCACTCAGATGTTTTTCTTAACTCACATATTAACGGTATACGAACAACAGCTTTCACTTCCTGCGGATAGTTTTGGTCAGTCAAGAGACGACTGTAGCGGAATTTGCACAATGTACGGTCTGAACATTTGTTGGAACTGATCCACTAACATAGTATCCAGTCATCATTCACTAACGATAACCGATGGACAATGAACTACATGGGATCAGCGCGTTGATCCCCGCTTATTATTATAGACCCTGGAAAATAGAGCATGCAGAGAAACACATCGAGCTAGCAAGGCACTGAGCCAGTTGTGATAGTAATCCCGGGACGGATGCTACAAAACGGCCAGTTTAATTGAAACAAAAGTAGGTGGAGTACGAATGTCATCAAAAAGGTACAGATGAGTGCGACGATCAAAATATTATTTATTATAGTCACTACAAAACTGTTTATCTGCCGATCTAGTCAGCAACGCTCAAGTGTGTACCACGAACCAGCCAGTTAACACTCATCGCATTAATGCCTGCCTATAAACACACAGCAACCGTCAACGCTCTTCCGGAGAACGATACTCACATATTAACTGTATGGGAACGACAGCATTCACTTCCTGCTGAAATATTTCAGCATGTGAACTCGCAGTGAGATTACCAAGGACGCCTGGAATAACTCCTCATGTCGACCCCTTGTCGGACACCACTTCCATCAATAACTACCCATATAACCATGGAACACGTCGAAATTATTGGCAAAACCTCATGCACCACGTATAAATATAAACCATCATAGTGCCTGCTTTAGATATTTGCACAGTAATGACGTTCGTACTGTAGACGCGTACGATAATTATTTCTGTGTAAGTCGCTTGCATTTTCATTTCAAGAACTCTGAGTGCGACTGTTCATTCCTTCCACAAGTGCACGTGATGCGCCGACTGCACAATGGATTGTCTGGAACGGGGAATGCGCACAAAAATGGAAAATGAATGCTGTGTAAGACAAGAAACATGAGAGACCAGAAATGTTGGGTGTAAAGAAGTGACTACCTGACTCGAAATCCCCTTGTCAGAGAGAAAACCGAAACAAATTACAATAGATGGAGATTCACTGCATCAAAAATCAACTTCCCATGAAGAACGCATTGTAGACCCCCACGTGACACACAGTTTACCAATGAAATTATTGAATGCCTAATCCACGCCACTGTTTTAAATAATGATTGTCAACATGTTAAGTGATAACAGGATCCAGGTAGACTTTAACAGATAGAACTTCACTACATCCAAATTCAACCTTTCGAAAAGTTCACACATCATTCTCGACTGCAAATCTGAACTGTGGTTCTCCCAACTTTTATAACTCCGACTTTCTAATGATCGTACGCTCTGCGTTCGTTTCTGCGTTGGTGAATCATTTTATCAAGTACCTCTACCGGGTATACCGGAGTTTTCATCAGGCACTCTGGGTCGAAACCATCAGATGATGTGTAATTCTAGCTTCTGTAATATAGAAATTGGTAAGCAAGTAAAAGCTGTACTGGTTAAAAAGAGTCTCTAGCTACCCCAAGTAAATGAAGGCGTATTTCACTGGGTTCGGTGACAAAAGTGTACGAATACAACAGGACAGTTACGGGAGTTTTAGCAAGTTGTACTAATAAGGAGCTTGACTCACAGAAANGGTAATGGGCCAACCAGGTCAACATGAATGTGAGAAAAGCGCGCGTCCGGAGTGGGGAAATTTCCAGGAGAGGTGACGGTGTGGCGATGTACCTTGCTCTTCTGGCGATGAAGACATGATTTAGTCTACCAGCGCACATCTTTGTTCATATAAGGTCAAATATAACGGGCAGTAATTAATTTGAGCGTGGCGCGGACGCCAGAGTGGACGTGGGATGCCCACCGATGTGTCACATACGATAGTGGATTCCGAAAATAGTAAGGGAATACGGGAACACTGAAAGGGTGGGGTGCATATAAATGGAAGTCAGGACGAGACATTTGAGTTTAAGCCATTTTCACGAGACTTATGTCTTGCCCATCAGAAACCGCGTTAAAATGTAGTCTTGAGAACACATCAGCAACCACATTGGAGTTTCCGTCGACGTGTCGGATATCCGTTGTAAATTGCGCTACGAAATCGAGGTGTCGAATTTCGCGAGGAGAATATTTATTCTGACTAGCGTCGAAGGCGTATATTAAAGGTTTTCGTTCCTTTGAAACAGTAAATTTCCTTCCTTCTAACAAATGACGAAACTGTCTAATGGACCAGTAGATAGCAGGCAGCTCACGACGGAAGTTGCTATAACTAGCTTGAGCGGGTGATAGCTTCTGGGAATAGAATGAGACTGATCGTAATTCACCACCGATGTACTGCTGAAGCACTGCGCCGAGAGCATGATTAGATGCACCAGTCGGAAGGATCAGACGCGAGCGGTTGGCTCTAGATTAAAATGAGCAAGAGTCGTCGCATCGCTGGGTGCTTGCTTTACGTCGTTAAACTCTTGTAACGCCTCAGGACTTAAAATAACGTTCTTTTTGGAACCACGTAGAAGATCGGTTAACGGCTTCAGAAGCTGTGAGCAGTGAGGAATAAAACGATGGTAATGGTTAACAAATCCAATGAAACGTTAAAGCTTTTCGATGGAATCAGGGATGGGGTACTCTTGCAACGGTTGCACCTTGGTGTCTGAGGGTTTGATGCCAGTTGCGTCTCTAAAATGTCCAAGAAACACAAGAAACGAGACGCCAAAAACGCATTCTGCTAACTTGATGGAAATCCCTTATTCATTCAACCGCTCCAACGAAACACGAAGATGCGTTTCATATTCTTCGGGGGGACGATTGGCAACTAATACATCATCGAGGTAAACAAAGACAAAATACAGACCACGTACAACTTGATCCATGAAACGCTGGAATGTTTGGGCTGCATTCCGAAGTCCGAAGGGCATTCGAAGGAGCTCATACAAACCAAAGGGAGTTGTGATCGCGGTCTTGGGTATGTCTTCCTCAGCGACGGGAATTTGGTAATATGCACGCACCAAGTCGATTTTAGAGAAAACACACTTAGAATGTAGAGTCAAAGAAAAATCGTGGATGTGGGGAATGGGATAACGGTCTGGTACGGTGGCATTGTAGAGCGCTTGGAAATCACCACATGGTCTCCAATCACCCGGGGTTTTTCCGAGAGACCAAATGTAAGGATGGACGGATGATGCCAAGCTGAAGCATGTGGTCAAATTCCGCCTTGGCAATCTTCAGCTTTTCCGGAGGGAGACGTCTGGGGCGAGCGGTTACTGGCTGTCCCCTGGTCACACTGGTATGTGTACCGTCGTGTTTCGAAGAATGTCGGTGATACGACAAAGTTATGAGCTGCGGGTATTGCTGGATCACCCGGGAATATCCTGAGGGTTTGGGTACCGCCATATGGATTCCGATGGAATTCATGGTGTTTAATTTGCCTTTAGCACTCAAGGAAGTCAAGCTGTCCAAAAGCGTGTGGTGCTGAATATCAACCAAGAGACCAAAGTGGGATAGGAAATCGGCACCCAGAATCGCGGTCTAAACGTCTGCTACCAGAAAAATCCAACGGAATTGACGTCGTAGTCCAAGGTCAAGGGTGAGCGAACGTCGACCGTAGTCTGGATCGGGGTTCCGTTAGCGGCTTGTATGGAGAAAACGGGCGGACAACGCTGGTGGTCGCCTACGGTGGATGGAATTACGCTTACCTGAGCGCCGGTGTCCATTAGGAAGTTGTAGCATGTGGATCTGTCTGGGATGTAGAAAAGGCGACATTTGAAGGAGATACCAGGCGCAACCGTCGCCATCACTGGCCGGTCATTGGGTTTCCCTGTGTGGTCGGTAAAGTAGTAAATGTGCAGGGCTGAGTGCACTTCCTTGCTCGGTGGCCGAAAGTACGATGGTACCAACAAAAGTTATGGTCGTTGTGTGCTAGTGCCGTTGGACGTCGAGAAGGTGTTGTAGATCGACTGCGTGGTCAACGCGACCGAGAGTGCAATGTGTAAACCAATGACTTGACCTGTTTGGTCAAACATTCCACCTGACATTGCAAATCGTCATGAGGTTGGTTAACAACTGTATTTACTAACTGGGGATTACGTTGAACGTTTAACATTTTGTCAGTTGCATCTGAAAGCTCCTCTATAGGCACAGCACTGATGAATGTTGTCAGAATTTCACGAGTCGATGATGGTAGATTGTTTATCCGTAACTGTTGAAAAATGGTGTCATCCATCTTCCTGCCTCCAAAAAGCTGTTTCACGTGTCGTAGCAGCTGGGATGATTTGCGGTCACCTAGCTCAATTTCGGAAAATAGTTGGTCCAGCTTCCGCTGTTCAGAAACACCTACCCTGCTAATTAAGGCGTTTTTCAGCTTATCGTACGGCTGGTCTTCATGCATGCTGTCAATGAGATCCGAGACCTCTTCGGCGATTTCGGTAGGGATGGACTGAACTATGTAGGAGTACACCATGGTTTGTGACTTGATGCACCTCGTTCGAAAGAGGGCTTCAACTTGTTCGAACCAGAGACTGGGGTTACTGATTCCAAATTCGGGCAGTTTGATGTGCGCGGATGCGGTCAGCTGCTCAGTTGAATCGTCGTAGTCGGACATAGCAACAGCGGACGCTTTTTACCACGCAAAGCTAATGGGACAGTGAAGAAGTTGTGGTGGTTGTAAGAAACACCGAAAGAAAAAATATTAGACACAAGGTGAGGAAACAACGAGTCCACATGATAATGAGGACGGGAAAATGTGAGAAGTTGACTAATTCGGGTTCACCAATTTGTAGTGGTTAAAAAGAGTCTCTAGCTACCCCAAGTAAATGAAGGCGTATTTCACTGGGTTCGGTGACAAAAGTGTACGAATACAACAGGACAGTTACGGGAGTTTTAGCAAGTTGTACTAATAAGGAGCTTGACTCACAGAAAGGGTACAAGAGGACCACCACAATATTCCAAATTACCAGTATCCGGGAAACGAGGATATTCTGAGATTACCGTGGCGTCTGAAACGTGGTCGGTGCTGCGACGATGTTCAGAGTACAGCGGAGCTAAAAATAGGTGAGATCCGTGTAGTGTCGTCAAGCCACTACGCCACAGGTAGAAGAGCAGAAAGACGTGCGTGCACAAAGTTTTCGTTGTAGTTGCAAAATCATTTTAATAAGTTCGAACAACATGCAGAGATGGCGTGAAAACGTTGTTGTACAAGAGTGAAACATCGTTAGTGAACAAAACCAAGAAAAAAACTCTAATTGCACAATTATGTCGAATAGTTCTCCCGATCAAAAATGTAGTGTTTGCAATACGTGATTTATTCGTAAATAACGAATTGCAGGTGGATGTAGTACTGTCGAGATTGGCGACGGGTTGTTTTCAGTCAATATTTGGTAAGTTGGGTCAGCATCCTGCTCCGTGTACGCTGGTTTCATTCGATCAATGGATAGGGATTCGTTTCGTTCAAAACTTCCAATAATGAAGAATTTTCGACGCGCTTAACCACTTTGGAGGGCCCGAGGTGTCGTGGTTGTAGTGGCTTGGTGATTGCGTTTTGGCACATGACCACGAATTTACATGTGAACAGATCCGAGGATTTTTGTTATCAGCGCCAATGTTGGCGAATTGGTGTGAAACGAAGGCTGGACGTGGGCTGTCGTAAACGTGAAATTTAATCCGAACCTAGGTCTGAATGTGTCGGGGGTTAAATCAGTTCCCCTGGGAGGTGCATAGTAGTAACGTGGATTGATGCAGAGGTGGTACACTCGATGTCCTCTTTAACGGTAGACCGGATTCTAAGGAGTGGTAGTCACTCGTTCCATTTTGTTGTGTCGGACTGGGCGGTTATCGAGGTGTTTGGTTGCCGATGGAAACACTCGAATAAACGATTAGCGTCAGGGTGCTATTCCGTGGTTTCAATGTATGAACAACCCATTTGCTACATGAAGTTGCGAAAAAAGGGAGGACTGAAACTGGGTGTCCGGATATGTAGTGACTGCAGATAATACACCAAAATAAACGATCCAGTGCTCCAGGAAGGTGTTAGCAACTGTCTATGCTGGAACATCCATAACGGGTACGGCTGAAAGCCAATGGGTAGAACAATCGACTGCAGTCAGCATATACATACAATCGTTGGAGGTTGGTAGTGCTTTAACCATTTCCAGGTGTACATGGGAAAAACGGGCGTCCGGCTGGTAGAATGTGCCAAATGAGATAACCGTATGCATGTACACTTTACTCCGTTGGCACTCGATACATTGTTATGACTAGAGGCGAACATCTTTGATCACAGAGAACAAAACAAAACGTTGTGCTATCAACTTCAGTATGTCACGTTTCCTGAGGTGGAATAAGCAGTGAAAATGACTAGAAAGGGTACGCTGATAAGAAATTGAGACGAAAGGCCTGGACGTACCCATTGAAATATTACCAGCTTGTGTTGATGGAGGGATGGTAGGATGGGGACGTCCTTCATGTCCTTACATCACTGCTGGGTAACGATCATTTCAGCCGAATCGAAGGAAGGTGGTGATTGGACTGAGTTGACGTTAGAGTGTGGCAATGCATCAGCAGCGAGATTGGTGTCACCACGTATGTGCCGGGTGTCCGTGGTGAATTGGGATATACGACCCGAATGTCTGATTCCACGCTGGGAATACCGACCAGGTTTGGCGTGAGAATCAAATGCCAAGGACTTGTGGTCAGTTTGCACGAGAAAGTGTTGGCCTTCCAAATATATGGCTAGCAGTTCAGCTCCAAAGGTGTTGTACTCTGTCTGTGGTAGTTGAAGCCCTCGAGAGAAAAAGGCCAAGGATTACTATTCACCACTGACGGACTGTTCTACTACTGCGCCCACGACGGCGTTTGATACGTCCGTGGTGATAGGGAGACAGGCGCTTGGAGCTCAATTAACGAAGCGTAGTTCAATGACGTGATACAAGGCTACCTTTGCTACTGAGAAGGCCACTTTGGCTTCGGGTGGGAGTTAAATGGACTTGCGTTTTGAGTCAACCAGGCAGGTCGGAGGCTTTAAATGTCCGCGCAATGGGGAATGAAATGCCGATAATAGGTGAGTATGCCGAGGAATCGTCGGAGTTGGATCATCGTGGTGTGAATCGGAGAAATTCAGATGGATTCAACATTATCTGGCATAGAAGTGATGCCGGTTGGATCGATATGATGTCCCAGGAAATCCGATGAACTAACTTCGAAGGCATACTCATCGATGTTGATTCTAATATTAGATTGCGTGAAACGACCAAAAATTGTACGAAAGTGAGACGATTTTCCTGTGTTAGAGCGGCTAGCAACCAAGACATCGTCGATCTAGACGTATGCGAAAGGGAGTCCACGCAATAGTTCGTCCTTGAAACTCTGAAGTGTCTCAGCCACACTATGAAGCCCAAAGGACATTTTTGTGAACCCGAAAAGTCTGAAAGGTGTTGTTATGGCTGTCTTCGGAACGTCTTCTTCGACATTCGGGATGTGATAATGGGTGCTTACTAGGTCTAATTTAGAGAAAATAGTAGCACCAGCGAGTCCTAATGAAAAATCGTGGATATGTCTAGTAAGATACCTGTCCGAGGCAAACAACAACAAGACTTGTAACATACAGAGCTCCACAGTGTCGAAAATCTCTTATGCATAGTTACCTGATAGATGTTGTACACGCAGTGGTGGCAGTAGTTTGATGAATCATCAGGCTTTATTTTGCTGCAGTTCCTTCTGGTCATCCAACTTGCATAATATAAGCAATGTCAGACAAAATTAACAGTACTTGTATATGGTGAATTAACTTCAACCAACTTCAATCATGAATCAACAATGTACCATACCTGTTCATGATTTCTTTTGGTTTCCTCCACTAGTCTTTCTTCTGCGTCTTCCAGTTCCGAATTGCTCTTTCAATTAAATGACCTTCGTAAATCTACACGTTCTTACCAGTTAGCTATTAGCTTCTGAGTGTCGGCGTTGGAATCTCTCACCGACCATAGTGAAAAGTTTCGCGTTTCCCTCACCTTCTTGCGGATAGTTTCGATCAGATAAAATGGCGTCTTTTAAAACAGTAAAACTAAAACCTATTAATCTTAATTGTTTTGGGAATGCTAGTCTTTATTAGTCAACACTTTCCGTTCGTTTCCATCAAGTTTATGTTCATCGCCAGTGAGTTAGCATACAAATAATTACATATCTTTCGTGTGCACTCATCAACTGTGCACACCTGGTGAACGACTGCAAGGGTGCGAATCCACGAAAGAAAAACAATACTCAACAAAATCACCACGATGGCCTACAAACAACAATGGACCGGAAGCAAAAGCAGAGCTCATTGGTTGGTGACATTTAAAAGAATACAGGACGTTAACAATACTTTTCCATCCTGTTCTACAAACTTAGGTTAAGAATATTCCAAGGATCCCAAGTATTAAAAACTGTCGTGCACATCGCCTGTGAAACCTTTGAGGGCTTCTTTGCTATCCAGATCATTGTTCATTTTGAGTAAAAACTCCAAATCCCGCGTTGGTAAATAAAATTTGACGTGAGTAGAGGAGACGATTGCGACGGTTGAGTCCTGTTGACATAGGTTAACACACTGCCCATCGTGACCTCGTGAGTCACGAGTTTTTCTAACGACTTGTGTAGTAATTCCTTCAGCTCCTTGCTGCCGGTTCGGAGTTCTGATACATGTTTTTCAAACAGTTTTCATACGCTACAGTCACTTAGCTCTTCAGCACGCGGAAGTGACAGCTCAAAAGAAACTACCGATACGACTCTAGGAAATAAAACATTTCTAGGATACACAAAACATGCGTTACGTGAGACAAATTTACTCTGTATCCGTGATATTTTTTTGAGTGATAACATCGTGCTGTACACAATCCAAGACGTATGTAAATTATTACTAACCTGTTGACCATTTTATTTGTCTTTAAGGGGCAATAGGCGAACAGCCCTTCTTGGGAGGGAGTTTGGGGTTTGTGTTCTCATCTTTGGACGATGACATTTTGCACGGTCTCCTGTATAATGACATATGGTCGGATGTGATGAAAGCAAAAACGACCTAATTCTTCGTTTGCGAATCGGAACATTCACGTCTGAGGCATCTGGAAGCAAATTCGGACTCCAACTCAGCCCGCTGCTAATAACATCCTGCCTTCTCGTATAGATCTGTGGATACAGTAAACATCTACTTAAAGCTTACGGGTTTTTAAAAAATCGGTACAACTAAGACGGGTATATGCTGACAAAAAGAAATGAAGACGTATCATTAAACAGATGGAACGAATCACTGACAGGCCAAAGTCCGTTGGATTGAAAAGACCACTACCCAAGAGAAGGACAACACCAAGAATTAGGTTCGGACGATGACCGATGGATAACTTCACGCGCGGCGTGGGATGATGAACGTTCAGCGCCGGTAGAACGATAGATACGCGGAGCTAAAGGATTTCACTGTGCGATTACTTCACCAGCTCAAGAATACATACATACATACGTACATACCTTTTCTCACTGCTCGTTTGCAAGGCTTCGGTTGCTCTCGTTGACCATTTTGCTCCAGCTAATTTTGTCAGTGTTCAAAGCCTATCCTGCCAGACAGTTTTTCTCTTGGTCCCGACACTTAACCCATTTTTCCTACCTCAACCCGTCGCTCAAGAAGTTTACATTAAGCACATCTAGGTAAGTAATTCTCAAAACTCCTACTTCTGTCATCAGCTCACCGACCCATTGATTTTGTAGTTCTTGTAGCAACAAACAACTAACGTTTTTTTAGAGTTTATCTGAATAATCAAAAACAACACAAATCTTGTCTGGCTTTTTCGGGTGTATCACTGGCTTGTAATCATTATCTAACTGACGGCTACCTACCTCCACCAGACCTTTGATTGTACTTGGCGAACAAGAATTGATCCTAAGCAGAGCGCCACTTCAGTAATATCAACTTACTTCTGACTACCTCACGATTAACGGTCAGTCAAAAGTTTTTACTGCGCTACCGAAATCTTGCTAAAATAGAACCATTTACTTCCGCTGCTGATGCTTCTGTTTTACACGACCTTGATCTGTCAGAGAGCTCAAGCCTGTAGTATGAAGAACGGAAATTGACTGATTACAGAGCCTAGTTACTGTCTGTTGCAATTACCGCACTTTCTGAATTGTGCAATAAAACTTCTCATGACTGTGACAGATCTAGCACTAACCGACTTAATGGAATTTTCTGGCATGCAGTTGATTCGATAATTGCAGCGAGAGTGGTTGAGCGTTCAGATTTGATGATTCGGTCGTGCCTAATGTGAGGTCAATGGCGCAGTGGTTAACACGGTTGCCTCATGATTGAAACGTCCGGAGTTCAAATCCCGGTCGCGGCAAGGATATGCACTACTGACGAGCTCTAATGAGAGCGAAACTCGAGTCTAGTGCTTCTTTTCGAAAGAGGCTGGCTGCAAAGTCTATCTGAATGCGAACGCTGCGATCAAATGTGAGTGATGATCAACTTGAAAATAAACCAAATCCCCGACTACTCATCAGTAATTGCAGACGTTGTTCGAAGAACCAGTGAGCTTTCAAACCTTCACAATCCACACTACTAATGTTAGTATTCTCTTTAAGAAGTGAGTTAGTGTCCTTCAAGTGTAGTGAACCCCGAAGTTGCTCATCATTTTTTACATGATTCTCCGGTAGAACTAAGCCTTCCATCACATAGACACTGTACATTTGTCCTTTCATAATCATTCATTGATTATAAATTAAAACTTGCCGGTTGGCTTTATGTGTCCTGGTTACAATTGCAAATTTGTGACATTTAAAAGGCGTCTAACCCAACCAATCTTATTTGCTTGACACGTCTACTACTAAAAACCGCGATGTCAGATCCGTTATCTAGTGAAACATGTACAACACTATTGCAACTGTTTTAACAAGCTTTCTTAGGAATAATTCCTAAGAAGTGCTACGAGCTCATCCTGGAGACATACTACTAGGCGAAACGTTCACCCTAACTTCCGACAGTTCTATCGAAGTAGCCAGACGTAATAACACTTGATATGTTCCAAAACAAATCTGGATTACGTAACTGGATCTTGACAACTGCCTTCTAGTCTAATGGCCAGTATGCAAACATTGGTGAAGAAAACACTGCATTTCCCTGCCTACTTCACTCTCCCATACCGAGAACAGATTAAAGGGGGCGCAGAACTCAAGAGGTTCATCAGTGCCGCAAGAAAACGATAGGTGTCGTAACTAAGTCCTCTTCAACTATATTTGATCGAACCTTCTGGTCAAACTTGCAAGCTAAACTGCCTATCCCTCGAGGGTTTTCTGTCCGTGATATGCCTACCAATATTTGGCAATTTAACAACTTGGTTGTTTTTGGTGATCGCCTTAACTGCACTCAAATCTACCGAATCTATGAAGGTATGCTTTGTTCTTCAGAAATTCAGCCTGTCCACTAACTCTGACCATTTTTGATGTGTTTGTACTGGCAGTTTGCCATCTATAACTTCAATAACGGAAGGTGAGCACAAATATACCACACTGTGTATCAAGCTCATTATTAATTGACCGACTCTTAGTTTTATTGCTAACTAGCTCATTTCCTGAGGAGACTCGCCGCATGACAGTTTCCTCCGCCACACCAGCTAGCGCTGATGGTGCAGCATCACATGAATGACCAAACGGATTTGTGTGAAATTTTTCGTCTTTGATTATCGCTTTCGCTCGAGTAGCACAACACACGTTTCAACCACTTCTCTAGCCTTTTCATCGTCAATAACATATTAAATAAACCAATTTTCTGAAGTCCTAGCAGAGCACGTCTTGAAAAGCATAATTAGTTTGTTTGTTAAAGCATCGATATTCAGTGGCCCAACCTGTGAATGTAGGTAGCTCTAATTTGGAAAACTTCACAATGCCTACAGAACCTTCCACGAACATTCCGCGTGGCTAAACTATCCACTATTTAAAAACTTCATCGGGGATACGTTGTTTTTTCCAATTAATTGTCCACTTCCGCTGAGAAACTTTGTATAGAACTAGAATCAGACACATCTAGCATGTCCTCGCTTTAATGTTACCACCATTGATTTTGTCTGACTTTCAGTTAACTGTTGATGGAACGGAGTCCTATTAAATTCTATTTCAGACGGGCCTCTTTCTTTAAGTAGCGTTGGCTTGTGCTCCGCCCGTTCTAATACTCATTTGGATGCTTGACTTCGCGTTTTACCCCCACTGATAGATGGTGTTTCCTCCCATTCTTGGGCTGTTTAGTCAACTTCATAACCTGTGGTCTCCATCGATAGCTCTATTATAGAAGTTTCTTACAGACCCCTTTTCGTCATATCCATACACGCCGTCAGATATATAATCACCACTTTGACTACTGTTTTTCAAAACTGTTGAAATATTGATAATAACGGAAAAAATTGAGTGACAGTGAAGGCAGCATAGATGAGAGCTTTTACGATGATGGATAGACGGTTTATAGTGCGAACCTAGTCAAAGTAGGTGGTCCAACATTCTCCCAATGAAGACCTATTACAGACTGCATCGGTTTTCGCTCTTGCAACAACTTTATATGTTGGAACGATTTCCAATACAGTGGAAATTTTGCCGTTATAGTAATAAACTGATAGGTGATCTGGAATTTGGTTTGTTTCCAAGTTGACCATTACTCACATTTGATTGCAGCCAGCCGGTGTCTTTCGAAAAGGAGCACTACACTCGAGTTTCGCTTTCATTAGAGCTCGACAGTAGTGTATATGTTTGCCACGGCCGAGATTTGAACTCCGGCCATTCCAATCATGAGGCAACCGTGTTCACCACTGCGCCATTCATCCCACATTGGGTGTTACCGAATGATCAATTCTGAACGCTCGACCACTTTCGCTTGTGAACAATGATCAGGTTGTCCGATCGTCTCGAGAGGAGATACAGTAACTGTCCTGTTAACTCCAACTGATTACCCCGCGATTAGGACTTCCAAGACAGGTCAAGATCACTGATCTCATTGAACCCACTAGATGCTATCTGAATGCGAACGCTTCGAAAATAAACCAAATCGCCGACTACTGATCAGTACGTATTGTTTTCATCAATAAAATGGACCAACATACGATGAAAACTCATGAACTCTGTGCCACATCCCAGACAATACTAAAGCTGACAAGGATGTGGAGAAAACCGCTCTCACAACCATTATTATCGTGAGTCGTGTACACAAAGTATACACTTTTGTATTGAGCATTCCCGGCTGTAATTCCTGCAAATCACCAGAGTTCTGCAGATTTTAAGAAGGCATTTCCTACGTCCAGTTTTTGTCATTAAGATGGGACAACCAAGAGGCTGGATTTTGATTTGACAATCTTACTGTTTTTTTTATCAATGAATCTCTGGTTCAATGTAAAACTTGTGAAACTCGTCAAAGTAGGTGGTCCAACATTCTCCCAATGAAGACCTATTACAGACAAGTTAGGTTGGATCATTTATTAGGTATTATCCTGAGGGACCTTCTAGACGTCGGAGCATTTATTGTCTGGTTGGAACAGAATAGAAGGCCAGTGAAGAATTTCCGAAACAAAAAATAGTGAGTTTACTATCTCTGAACGAGATCAGTTAAGAATGACTAAATCTTCGGGCTCTAGCTTGTAGAATACTGGACTTTGGCTGGATCAGTAACAAACGGCCAGCTCGACCACCGCAATCGTTCACCCGCTGGGCTGCGAAGCATTCTTCACTCTCATGCTCCATAACTGCTGAAATCAGAAGCTGCATGTGTACTAAAGCTACAGCCACTTAACACATCCAAACGTATTTACACAATTTCTGCGGTTTGTCACGTAATCTGGTAAGGTTGTCACTCTGAAGGCTTCCGTAACCTATTCATAGGCTCAGATTTAAGAAATTTTACCGCATTCATGCTTAACACAGAAGGCTGAAAAAAGATCACTTTCCAAGGATCACTTTTACCACAAGTCGCACTTATCACTTTTTTCCGTTCGTACTACTCTTGTGGAGCTGGATCTGTGAATGCATTCCGTATTGGCTTCAAGACATAGTTGCACATTCCTGGTGATCTGTTACAACAGAGTTGATAATGAATTATTTCTACTCTAACAGACATAACTTATGGGCGAATAATGCAACACACACTATGTGTGTTTGATTATCATATTTGTGGAAAGTGAGATAAATATGGTATAGAGAATACTATAATCACATCAGTAACCTGGTGTATTACAACCGATCGCAGTCTTCTAACGACACTGATTAACATGTACATATTCATACAAAAAGCAAAACAAAGCTGTGTTCACAAAGAACAGTGAAGCTGGACAATGTGGAATACTAGGGAGGAGTTCCTCTTGGTGGCTGTTGTAAAGCATGCCGTGGAACGAACGCGTATTACGAGTAAGAGCTTACTGCACGTGAGTTAATGAACGATGCAATCCTAAGTCCAAGCTCTTCAGAACAATATGCTATGGTGCGTGGACGTCAGTAACGAGTAGTTCACCGCAATTAAACAAAGTACGGTCAGTGAAGTTGACATAAATAGTGCGACTCACTGTTTTAAGTTAGTGTAGACTATCAACTGCTTTTCTCAAAAGCTGAAAATGATCAGCCGAACGTGGTTAACTTACACATAAACAGGCATTCACCACAGCTTCGGGAGGAGATGAGAGATGTTTCTACAAACAGTTGATGCCAATGACCTTCAGCAAGGCGACGGTCAGACGTTCCGACTTTGTTTGGGTCTCATCAGCCCTACACACGTGGAGAAGTCGAACCCATAACCCGTGATTAACCTGTGGATTAGAGTTCAGGCATATCCTCAAACCGTTGGATCATATTTACCACGCTTGCTAGAAGATATGTAGGTTGTCTTTCCTCTTCTTTCGCTTTCGTTTTCACTTTTAACATTTTGTCTTATTTGTCTAACTTTCAAGATGTAGAGCATTGTAAAACCACTTCCAGTGGGGTTATGCAAAAGAGTATTTGCAGAAAAATCTTACGATACTTTTGATCATGAATTGATTTTTTAGTCGAGAAATGAAATTGCCAGAATGCATTACCAGCAACGATGAAGTTATATTTTTTGCACTAAGTGTGAAAGCGGGGGTTATACAGTGATTGGATGAGTTTCTGACAATCCGAATTTTGTACTAAATTCGGTGATCTTCATTTATCGTCTGCACAACACTTCTTTGCGATCACCGTATGTGCTACTCCTAGTTAGCTAATTGGATTCAGGCAGATGTCCACATGAGACCTATAATGGCATTGTTTGCCAAATTTCATAGGATGTCAGCTTGGCGAGAGTAAAGGGTACCATATGATTTAAAAAACTGTGCACTTCATGTCCTACTTTTTTCCTTTATGATAACGGTCCCAATGGAAATGTCTAAGCGGTGCACACACTTTCATTTCAGGACAACGATTAATCCTGCTTGGCTCTGGATATGTGCATGGAATGTAATTTCCGACAGAGCCATCTAAGCAATGTGTTTCACGGCATTTAATCACAGGATTAATCATAAAAGATATTGAACCACATTTTAGAGGTAATATACCTGAAAATTCTACTTTTACCGTTCGACCTTCAGTATTTCAGCTGGATGTAAGTTGACGATGTATCATGACGTAGAGTGAAACGCGCATGTCGTTTGTATTTTCCACTGCCATGCACAGGACTGTTTAAGAATAGAAAACGTGTACAGCTGTGTATAGAATACTACACCTAGTTCCCAATTTTGCCTGCTTGAGGAAATGTGATATTGTATCTAAAACAAGCCTCCTTGCGAATGTGTAATAGGTAACCGATCAACACGTCAGGTATTGCGATAGGTATAAACTGTACAGGCTTGAAATGCCACATGTACTCTACCGACCTCAGCCATGATCGTGACACTTGAGGAAGTCTTAGCAAACATTCAGCTTTCTATATTCGTGTTTGGGTCTCGGTTTTGGTTTAATCGGATTTATGGCTCCAACTTTAGTAGACTCAACTGTAATAGGTTCACTGTACTTTGCAGAAACAGAACTTAGAACTAACCGAACTGTATCCTCATGATATATTTGATCAATGTGGCCATTATGTGCATATACGTCAGCAAATTCTAAACTCCTTATTATACGTCTACTCTTGAGTACAATTCCGGACAACAGTCTCAAGTCAATTCCATGATAAATCAAACTAGGCTGACTATAAACATAGCCTTTTTGTGAGTAGTAATCTTTTCATCGATGTGTTGGTTGGACTTTCACCTGTAACACTGTGAGCAGATTTGTGATATTGCAGCAAAATTAGCATCATTCTTCTCCAATTCTTTGGTTATGAATGCTCGTACTTGACGTTTGATAAGTGATGGTATTTTCCAAAAAAAATTATGCCTGGTTGCGTGAACATTTAGCGACAATGCATTAATGCTTACATACACTGGGCAAAATAGTACAAGTGGAATAGATACCATTAATGGTCAAAAAGCAATATCGATATACTATTCTACTAGTCACTTTGTGAAGAGATGTAAGAGATATCGCAGAGAATAACTTCGAATGCAAATCAATCACTGTTAATGCATTCACAGCAGTCATTCTAAACACACGTTGCCAAACCTTAGTGTCGATTTCAAAGCTAAATACCGGGACTTATACTGACAGTTTGGGCACCTTTTCACTGCGTAACACGTTAAAATTTCAGGTCACTAGCAAGCAAGATTAGCTTAAGATTTTATTCTTTCGACTCTGAAACGTTCGGTATGAAAATCACCCACAGCAGATTTTGGAGATGGAGGTGTTATTAATTTGCAACGCACAATTTTGCATGTGAGCAGTATGGTGCGGGTCGGACTCGCAAAACCAAATTGCTGGGGGCTGGAAGTGACTGTTGGAAACGCACATAGGCATCTCGAGAGAAGTGTCACCAAAAAGAATATCGCTACAGCCGGGTGAGCTAGCATTTACGTTTTTGGCTTTGTATTTTCTCATAACTTGCAGCGGATTTCTGGCAAGAGACAACTTCTCAAGCCAACCTTCTTTTGCACCCATAACGTTATCACTGTGCGGTCGACAAAACAAAGAATTCCGCATGTACTAATAAAAAATTCCTTATAGTTCTGAAAAAAAACAAGAACTTTAGATATGAATACAGCACTACAACTGTAGTTGTTTGTTAAAAACAAAGGGGAGAAAAGGCATGCATGTTTGATCAAATTGAATATAGAAACTGGCAATTGCTGTACTGATGAACAGTCTGCGCATTGAATAGGTTCACAGAAATACACCATTCGAGGTACGTGGCCTACTTCCTAGATGTTCTTGGCACTTTATACATGTTATGATCGTCATAAACACTCACAGCGTTCTTCCATCTTAACACCATAACACTTGAAAATTTAGCTACTGATGCGTCTGGACTGTACAGGAATTTATCGTCTCATGATCATTTACATTGGTACGTCTTATTCTAGAAAATTTCTGAAACATCCTTACAGCCCAGCGGATAAATAACCTTTCATAATGTACTTGCGCTTATCTGTTTGACTTTACATAATTTCTGTGAGATACATGTGACAGTTTTTCTTTTGTGCCCTAAAATCACGCTAATTCTAACTGGCAGGCATACACATAGAGTGTTCAAGGTAACCTTGGAAATGGTAGACGCAGAACTGGATGGCTTTGAATAGAAGTGGACTATATTCCGGAGATTTGCCTCATACAGCTCAGTCCGTTAAAGTATACTCCGACAGATCACTTGAGACCGGTATTCAGCCACTCGAAATAAATTAAGAAAGAATCGGAAACAGTACAGCAACTCATCTAGTGATGTATTTACTTTCGTGAGGCTTCCCAGTGAGACGATGTTAGTCAATGGAGTCAGTCAGTTTGCGCCAGGCTTGATCGATTTCCATCAAAAGAAAAGCTAACGAAAAGGTCAGTGGTTAAATGTCTCGTCAGTTTGATTAACAGTAGAGTTGTTTTAGTGTAGTTTTACCCCAGAAGTACATTTTTTCATATCATCTTTTGACGTTTAAGTAACAGACTGGTTTACTCTGACTAAAAATAAGGAAGTGACACCTGATTAGTACGAATGACGTAGCACTGGTGGCTAACTGTGATGATGTTTTGTCTAGAGTTGTCTGCAAACGAGCAGCTCTAGATCTTGTCGCAATACATGTATGTTGCAGCAATCGTGAATTCACCATGATATGATAATCATCAAAAATGGAAGAATTTTATCATCAGTCTTTGATAATAAGAATGACTCAAGAAACTTGCTGATCAGGTTCATTGTCAACATTGACATGTAAGTCATTCAGAACATTTGATGACGAGCTTCGTAAGCTACAGAAGATGATTTGTCTTATCATAAAATCATCCGTTAGTCAACTCAAGTATGACAGTCGGGAGTTGCATATCTCTCGTGGCTTTGAAACATCCAACGAATCATTTCCTTCAGCTCAGAATTCGAAGTGTGGGACGTCGAAAAGATTAATTCACTAGGTTTGCTTTAGAACATTCACTTCAGTGACAGTAGAAAAGGACTCACTGTTAACGGACTTACCGTCTGTTATTTTAGATCTATCAAGTACTGGAAACATACAGGTTCCTACACAAGGCATCTTATGACCGTTGGTACTGGGAACTAAAACAGAATTCCCATGAACTGCAATTCCAGAAATGTACTCAGATAAATCATGTCGGTATATAGGTGATTCCATTTTACTGATGTCTAGTAAGATCTTATATTAACCGCTACTGCCAGTATACGTGTTCTGGAAAACGTTCAGAATTGTAAACGTTCATGACAGGGTATGAAAAAGTTGTTAGAAAGTGAGCTAACAAACATTTACCAGCCCGGTAGGTTCCGGAAATCATACGAGAATGTTTTATGTGACCAATCTTCGCTAATTTAAGGCGGACAGATTTTCTACCTAAGCAGCTGTATCCAGATAACAACTTATCGGAAGAAGTGCAGTTTTCTGAGTTTCGTTTTTTTGGAAACGGTATACTTAAATCTGCGAGAACCATCACGAAAAACAGAAGAAATTTAAATGGTTTACAAAGACTTTGGCTTTTACGTTTTCGTGTAAATCTATTGGGTACTATTAGTGTGTACACGAAGATAGCAACATTAATCTTCTGAATCTGTTTGCCTAGAGCACACACGGACCGAAAAGCAAGGTTCCAGTAAAACAAAATTTTTTCCAGTTGGTGCGTCCTATCAACAGTTGAGCTTAGAAATGACCTTTGTCAGCTTGTGTTAGAAGTACACCAGTTGTTTGACAATTTCTTTGAACAGACGTCTTGAATTTCTTTCTCCCTTCAAAATGGCTGGATATACACGGTTTAACAAGTTTTAACTTGTTCGTATTAACAAATAGCGCGAGAACCTACATAATGATACAGTAGAAAGAATCAACGATACACAGCGAAGCAGCGCACCGCGTGAAGCACACATGGCAGAAGAGTGAGCAATTACCTCGCAAGTTGCGATGGCTGATACACATCGTTAACCATGACAAAATTAAACTATTCTGAAAGATCGCCGTAATACATCAAGGTAATCGGCGGATCTGGGGAAGGGAGACCTTCCAGCGACTTTACCAACCATAAAAAAGTAACACCTTCCTCCTAATCTTTGCCATCTATTTTCCAGTTTTCATGATGCCCCATGTAAAATCCGAGCTACCTAGCAATAAATTAACGTTCAGTATTTCAAGACTTGGTAATTTCATGATAGATTTACGTACACTCGATGACGGTGTGAGTGTTCATCAGTAGGGTTAAAAAATGCTAGATTCAGCAATGTATAACACCTGAAAATGAATTACAGTCAATAGAAGTGTCTGGCGAAGCGCATGTAGTCGGACATTCCGCTCAAATAATTTCGTTAGGTATTGCAGCCGCACGAGAATGTAACCCATATTGTTTCTTGTTAAATCACGTCCATAAAACATAGGATCTTCCGCCTTTGTCTTCTATTAACATATTATAGTTAATACTGGTGGCTAACTATAAACCGACGTGTTCATAATACCGTTACCCCTTGAGTGGTAACCTTCGTGTGTGCTTCGTGTTATTGGTTTGATCAGAAAACCTTAAAATATTCAAATGAACATGTGAATCCGAAGCCTGCTGTTTAAATGTATCCAGGCCCTGAAGTGATTGACTGCGTTTTAGACTTCAATGTCTGTTTCACGTTACCATTTCATGCTGACATTTGTTTACGTCCCCTTGTGTCAGTTGATTCGTTACATTTTAGCCGTGCATGCCATGGTTAGCTTGGTCAAATGTTTGAGCTGATAGCTGGGACCTTGACAACAAACATTCTTGAGTACACTGACCCGAATCTGCAGTAAGTTCCTCGGTTTCCTACACTAAATCTGCCATTTCACAAACATATCTTTATAATGGTACAGAATTGAATCATCCCGAGAGAAGCATTTCGAAAACTGTAGTAAACAACGATTGTCTACAATCCTCCGTTTCGAAATCTGTGTGACATTTTTGTTGAAACCAAGCTGATACTGTGTCATCTTCAGTTGTATTCGATTATTCTATTTTCACTTGTAGTGTTTTACACAATTGACTTGATACACATTACCTGAGGAATCGATTTAAACCTTATTGAAAACTTGTAGTGAATTAATATGCGGTTAAATAGCCGAAAACTTATGACAGAGAAACACACGATAGTGATTGAAGGTCTTAGCCGAAAATTGAATTGTGGATAAATTTAGAGGAATCTGTTTTAAGAATACAGGATCACAGATATGTCTGAAATTAGATACCCTCCACACTCCACACATGCTTGTCCACAAGCTTTGCTAGTAGCTCAAAAGACAACGAAGCAAGGGTTCAAGTTTCGAAGAAACAGAACCACATATTCCCAACATAAGTGAACGAGAGGGTTACTGACTGATTCGATAACCAGTGACGACAACCAGTATGTAAATAAAAATGGACAGACAAAATGAAGTGAACTCAACAGAGTGAAGGTTTTAAGTGAACTGTTTACATTTCAAAGCCTCCATTCTCGTTCATTACACTTACTTTACCAAGATAACAAATAACACTAGCCGATCAAATAGCTGAATACAACTCTTTCGGAAAAGGCTTACACTGTTGTGTGTGGAACACTGCCAAATTCACCTGAACGTCTTCTATAACTGCCGAACATGAAGACAACGTGAAACACGTGCATACTGGAAAAAAATTATCATCGCCACGGGTCTATAGTAGAAAATTTACCTGGATCGCTTATGCTGGATGGGGATACCGAATAGTCTGGAAGACATTAAACTAATTATAAACTTCTCGGTAAAAGCCGCTGGCTCACAAAACTGGTAACTGTGGTGAGATTTGAGTTAACGGGTATCTGCTAACTGTCTAATCCCGATAGGTCACTAAATGCAAATGAGGTGCTACTACGATAGTGACTTTTGGTGGCTAATAATGTTGGAAATAATGACAACATACATCAAAATGTTTTCACCGTAAACTCCTGAATCCGAGACCGAAAGATCATCAACGAATATAACGAATAAAATAGCGGCCAAACAAACAACTAGGGAGGTGAACTCGGTGTTTCCCTAAACAAAGGCTTATGAGACAGAATGCGACGTAGATCGAGACCAGATGTTTGGCGTTAGAATACCCTGGAGATCATGGCAGCGGTAATGTTTAGAGGAAGCAGTGAGTTGAGCACACTTTAAAGGATTGGATCAGTAAACCGTAATAACGTGGTGCAGTGTATATTCGGAAGGTGGGGGAGGCTTGAAGGAAAGACGTGTACAAGAGATTTAGTTCGTGTATACTTGCAATAGTCTATTGCCGTGTGCAGCCCTCAATGGCTCAATATCAGCTATTCTATCACCCCACCCCTGGTCAGCAGAGGCCGCAGATCAGCTGTCTAATGCACGCATGCACCACCAACTGCAAATGTCACGGTGAACGACGTGCATCATAGGCTAATGCGTAGTCTCACAAACACGAAGTGATCCACATGTGTGTTAATCATAACGCATGTGGATCAAGCCCATAGACGCGCTACACGCATCACTGAATATACTGAATGTCCCAAAGCTCTGTTTCGGTCTCAACATCCTGAGTCAATATCATAGGGCTTACCGAACCGCCACATCCTCTAACCGAGTCGGATGGGCGGATAGGTATAACACACCGCCGAAACCACAGCTAAACAAGCTGGTAGTGGGTAAAGTGGAGAGTGCACGCTCATTTCCAACAAAGTCGCTCGGCCCCATCAGCCTAGTGCTTTTGGCCACTATGATCCACAGTCGATAACTCCTGGCTGTTCATACAGGTCTCTGAAACCGTTTGGAAAGTAGTGCTGAACTGGGAACAAGCATGCGCCAGTGAGTACAAATGCACAATGTAAAAATACGTTATTTCCCTAACGGAGTGTACCATCACGGTAGTTTTTCCCGTGTCTCACAGATAATAAAAAGCTGCCTTCATGTACGAAACAGATTTAGCAATCACTAAAAGGCTGATCGAACCCTAACCTGAAAAGCGATATATCCACGATGAGAAGGCTGTTTAGTTTGGATCGATACCAAGCGTTCGCATCAGGCAGGTTTTGGTTGGGAGATTGCGAATTAGGATAGCATGTTAATACATATGACCACTGGTAGAACCGGGCGGGGCGTGGTAAGGCCTTAACGCACTCCTAAATGCCGTGTTTGTTCGCAAACTGACTTCTCTAGGACTGCACAGATTGTAAGTGTAGATGCTGCTGATAATGGTATTGAATCGATACTTTTTTCTCGTCGAAGACACGTCGCAGTATGAGCAAAGAGGTGACCGGTTCGACTGGTGTACGTGTCTCTATCTGTCTGTCTGTCTGTCTATCTCTCACACGACACTGTGTGTGCGGATTTAGCATGCCGGAAACAGATTGCACTCTTGGAGTGCAAGTTAATGGGTGGCACGCTGGTAATCTGACAACCGAACAACGTATTGAGTTGGTTTTTATTTATGCCTCTAATGGTGGAAGAGTGGAAGAGATCAGTAACGACTTTAATGCAAGATATGTGGTTACGCGATCGGTTACCCGTAAATCACTTCGAAGGTTGGTGAAAGGTTCGATAAGATGAACTGCCCATGACCAGCAACGAAGTGATCGACCGTACACATTAACAGACGAACTCTCCACTAGTTATGTTCTGCGAAGTGAGGCCGATTATGATATGATGTTGTGTATTAGATAGCTTCGTTTGTGAGTAGTATACTACTCACGATTTAGGAACACACTTGAAAACCAAAGAGCGATTGTCAACGCCAGAAAGATGATGGACCAGAAGCGACTATTGGACAAGTGCGTACGACAGTGTGTTGCTGCCCGATGAGTGTGAATACACGTCGGCCAAACAAATGAGTGTACGCGTTCGTGGTCCTATGTTTTAACGTCACCCGTACAGGATTTCGTGCACTAAACAAATACGCAGGCCTCTTTTGCGATCACAACAACAGGATCAGCACGGCTCAACCAAGTTCTCTGATAAGCGTCAAAATGGCAATCATCTCGCAATGTAATGACACATGCTGGACTACTGTGTGACGTCTGCTTCACTCATGCTTACGGAGAATGAGTTTGTTCAAGTACAACAAAAGATAATGTTTTCTCCATTTCTTGTGATTTTAGGTATTAGTGTTCTCTTTTCTTTGTCTCTGATTAACAATATTATCGACCTGTCAGTAGAACAGCACATGTCCAGAGTGGTTGGCAGATTCATCCACTTGACGGATACTATCAGCCATCTGGTCACGGCTGAATCAGTCGAGGGTTTCAGGATGTTAATCAGTTAGCGCATACGTAAAAGACGGGACTACCGCATTCAGATTCATAGCACGAGGTTTCAATTAGTTGCTGGGACCGTTAACAGTGATCTTTGTTTTTTCCACCACTGTTCACAACGTTTTCACTTTTTAAACAACTCACACTGCAGTACCACAAGGGGTGTAATTTTAGGTCTTGAGATGCTACAAACGTTCATTGTCGAAGAAATATCAACCAACGACTCAACAACCCTTGCAGGCGATTGCTCGAACCAATCTTTCAACTAACACATCAACTTATGTTACTAGTGCAGTGTTTCAAAAAATGTGCTGACAGCGAAGTGTAATTCGTTTCATTTTGCACCTCAGTAACCATAGTTCATAAGATCTAATGACGACATTCTCAGTTTTAAGCCATTAGCCGTCAATTTATCGATCAGACCCTTTCGTTATAGTTGCTAGAAAGCCGGAACTACAACAGTTTGGCTAACAGTGTAATCCAAGTTTTCACTTTTAACACTAGTCAAATGAAATAATCAGCTTGTGATTTCGGGTTGTTTAGTTTCACGGCAAAAGTTTTGGAGGATATTCGACACGCTGATGAATACTCCGCAGTTCTAAGCCGCAGTTTACATCACGAGAAGAAATGGCTAAAACTGAACGTTGATTTCCCATCCGTCTGCACTCACCCCAATCAAGGTGCACCAAGTCCCTTGTGTTCATCTGATACCACTATTCTGTGACCTTCTTGTTGGTGTTACAGTTCTGTTTTGTACTTCTGCCTTCGGCGTTCTGACCGTCTGTACGCGTACTTCTAATTTAAAAATGAGCTACAGATATTTTCGATAGAAAATAAAGAGAGAAACTTGACAGAGAGGTCACCGAGAATAAGCAGTGCTCGAAATTTATTGGAAACTGGCTGAGATGTTCTGAAAGTAGTTGATTTTGCTAACAGATGGAGCTGGATAGAACTCAACAATGGAGTGCTTTAGCGAGTTACCAATCACCAGCGCTGAACCAATGAATCAGGTAGTAGGAGTTCTTCTAGAACGAGTCACATCAGTTTCGTCCATCCGGACTGCTGTACACAGGACGACACGATCCACAAACAAGAGGGGATAAGAAAATTCAGACGCTCTGTATTTTTTGTTTAGCTACAGGGCTCACATACTCACATCACTAAGGTTTATCTCATTATAAACAAGGATGTGTGCTGATGGACCATGTGATGTTCTCAGTATCAGAAAAACTGAATTTATCTCTCTAACATCACCTCCGAAGGTTTCCATATCCCCAAAAGAAGTTTTACTTTTGGTAATGTCGGTCGGATTAATAATAAATGTAGGCTGAATTAGGACGGAGACTTGTCTTCGGACTGCACATCTAAGACTGAATGTGACTGGGTTAATCGGAATAGCGATAAAGAGTAGGCAAACTGCCTTGAATATCATCGCACTGTTATTGATCGTGAACAAGCTCAGTCAGAGAGCGCGTTCAAATAAGAATTCATCACACAGTTATAGCGCAAAACGTCGCTACCGGTGCTCTGTTCCAGTACTCCTTAGTACACGTTGGCCAATTCGCTTACATTTTGATGCGAAGGGCTGCAACATTCCCCAAATGACGACGATGTTCCTTCTTGAGAAGTCCACTTGCACTTTCGCCCGCAGGACAAGCAGACATCTTGGTGCCTGTCTACAGGTGTTGTTATCGGTCGGTTGGAATTGCTGCCGCTGGTCCATCTTCACAGTCGTCCACGTCAACCTCTTGATTATCAGTCTTTTCAGTAATGAAGCTAATTTTGCATGCGTTTAGTAATTTTATATGCGTTGTCAATCTGCACAGCGCATCGAACCAGCTGAGAACGAACCCATGGTTATCTGCATACTAACCTCAATTGACTACCAATAAAAATGTTAAAAGCTACCAACACAGAAATTTTAGCTACTGTCCACAAACTATGTTCATTTTTCTTCCTGAATTTAATTGTTGGCTTACAGCAACACCGTATTCAATCTGCGTTACCTCCATGACCTCATCCATTTTGGTGTTGGTGGAAAGACACACACTGTGCAATGAGTCCCGAGTTGTAACTACTTGTCGTTTCAACTGGGACACACAAAGTTTCCTGATAACATCGTTCACCGTTCACAAAGCATCCGTGTTCATAAGATGCCGCTCAACTGAATAGAACGTGTTCCCTGTGCAGTTCTCCTTCCTAATGTGACATGATACCTCTCGCCGCTCATGCCTGTATACTTCGTGACCACTACCGATTGAGGTACTGGCTTCAGTGCAATGAAATCACGTCAGTCGTGTGCTTTAGAACTCGTCGCTACTGAACGTATCGTGTTTCTGTGGCCGTCCAGTGAAATATAGACATTCAGTTCAACTCACCTGGTTGTCTGCAATGTTGCGTGTTTGAGTTTGTGCCATATAGTGCAAGCCAATATCTGTGTCAGACGCTGAACTATACGGAATGCATGCACAGGTAGCTAGCTTTGATACTTTTTAAAAATACAGTGAATGGCAACCTGTATGTCTCATGTGTCCACTTGGTAGCAAGTTACAACAAGAAGCTTCGCTCGAAAAGACGTTCTTGTCAGTTAGCTAGAGAAGCAAACGGCAGTGTTCAATTCAGCAGCACATTAAGTTACATAAGCTGTTATGTAATGTTGATGAATTAGCTGTAGTCATTATGATGTGTATGCTAACATACGTACGACCTTCTGCATCGTACAGCGTGACGTTGAGTGATTGGTGTTGCGATCCAGTACCCATATATTTACATCAGGTAATTTGTCTTTTACTGATGTGACTCTGTGGAGAGCTTTATTGCTAAGATTCCTTTAGGTTTTTACTCACCAGTGATTTCCGTCAGTCACCAAACCACGAATGTAATCATTTTAAGTAGGAAATACAATAACCATGTCGTTGGTATATCAAATCCTCTGCGTACGTTTGTAAATAAGACTCTTCTATAGCTCCTTGAATGAAAATCAACAGTGAGTTCGTATAAACTTTGTACAACGCGAGATAACAGATTGTATGTGCATGGTGGTCAAAATTCGCTGGAAGCACGGCCGGTTTCGTGTTGTCTGTATTCGTCAATTTCAGTGAGAAGTAGTAGCATCCACAGTGAGCTACGGACTCTAGTGAGTCTGAGATTAAGGGCACGCCTAACTCGAAAACAAATTGTTATCTAAAACTTCCAACACCTTTCGATTTTTGGTAGGATTTCTGGTCGAAGTTCACCGGATGGGCCTACGGTAGAAAAAATGAATTAACTACGATAAGTCGTGACAGGAAATAACAGGTGAAGCCAAGGGCTGGACTCACCGAGGATTAACAGTGTTCATGTGATGTCAGGTGGTGTTGAGGAGGTATTTGATGTGTTCTAAAAGCACCTGAGAGTGTAAAGCACTAGAGCTGGAATTTAATCCAACAATGAGATGTTTTAGCTAGCTGTCAATCGTCAGCGTTGTTCGAAGAAATTACACATGTATGCAGCAAAATTTATCCAGTGTTGCGTCAATGTTTTTTTCTAGGTCAAACAAAGATGAACAATGTGGTCAGGTGCAGCAACTACGCGATATGAATAAAACGAGGTATAAGACGTTAAGAAGATCACACGGATACCTGATGTTTAGCAAACGCCACAAAACTGGTCATGTGCGTCCGGCCATCAAACACACACCACTTATGCCACCTCAACTCATAAAATTCTAGTGCCACCTAAGATCTTCAGACAGAAGGAGTTTCTGCACAGTTCCAGTTAATTCTTTAAACGTCCACAATGAATGTGAGGCATGACTGATGTGACGCCTCTAGACAACACAAACGAGCCTCCACGATAGCCAAAGCCAATTAACGACTGACCAGCTATTTCATCCAGCAAACGCCTTCTGTGTATTTAAGTTCCATCATAGGTCCGTCATCTTGAGATGATTGGGGGTCACGTGGGTCACTCTCGTAAGGTAAGTTGTTGAACTATCAGTCTACGGAGAGTATTCAAGGTCCTGTACGTGGGTGTCATGAGCATCCATAAGTGAACAGATCTGTGTGCATTCCGTGCATGTATCGGACTTCACGGGTCTACTGCACTGAAGTCAGTCGGGCGACCAATATTAGGGTTGTTGCACCACATATAAGAGAATCACACCGAGCAGTGGTCATGCACAGTGGATTAGCTAGCAGTGGAAATCGGCGTTATGTGAATTGGACGTTGATACAGACACGTCAGTGTAATCGGAAAAGTAATTATGCTGTCAACAGTCAGGTTGACGGTCCAGTTCAAACTCAAAGGCTCCGCTTACGGAGGCGTTCTTGTGTCAGCACTCGATGTCCACAGCGCCCTTTTGCACTGGTCGCTGATCTACTACGCGGAACCGCAAATCGGTGTCGTTCGTGTAGTGGATCTAAACAGTATATGGAAACTCAGGTGTGAATAGAAAGTCGAAATCTTGTGAAAAGGAAAACAAATAACTCACAATAGTCCGTGGAGGCAGGTTGGTTTAGTTGTCCACTACACCAAATGGGGATTCTCACTGATACTACTTGTCGTGTCCCCCAGATAGTCACGATGTCACGACCGAGATAATTCCAACGACAGATAAATAAATAAATAAATAAATTTGCCGAACTAAACGGTTGATTTCGCTGAATTCTAACTCTTCCAAAGGTTTGTACGCCACCGACCCTGAACACAAACAGAAAGCAGAACTCGCGAACTTGGAAGAGTAATTTTTGAAAATTATTAATTACTCTGTGAATCGATTAATCTCGTTCAAACACCATGTGTACATGTGAGTTTGAAGAAGGCGAAAAGGCATGAATAACAATATTAAAAAATATGAAGTAGAAAATAGTGTACAGGACGCTACATTCGCTTCCACGAATGATACAATACGATGTGTGTTGTCCAGCCAATTTGACCTTAACAAGCCCGTGCGGTCAGACACGTGTACTGAACATACACATGTGCGCTCACGAGTGCAACCAGGTAGGGGACTTTTAAGACCGTTTGCGATATTTTTTGTGTGAGTACTGGTACGTTTCGTCCTTGTTTGAAAAATGTGAAGTGGTATCACTGACTTGAAAACTTTTTCATGTGACTTTACTGTTCAACTTTGCAAACGAGCATAATAGTTTCCGATTCTTCAAATTATTCAGCGTTAACCATCCACCTCAGGCGTGCTTACATGCTTACATGCTGGCTAGAGTAATGCCAAGTAGTCGAGGACTACATAAGAACCAACTAATTATTATTCAAACCCAAGATCTCTTGATTAATAGGACGACAATATAACCACCGTTTTTTCGGAGCAGAACCAACTTAAGGAAGGCAGTATGGGGAAGAGTGCATTCACAAGGATGTCACTTATTTGTTAACACGTTTAACCTTGTAACAACCAGGTAGAAGTTCTAAACGCTTTTCAAGCGATGTCGCTTAACTTTTTTCTGATCTCCTCCCCAAAATCAAGACCTATCTACTCTATGACTTGGATGAGGACTGAAACAACGGTTTCAATACAATCTGAGGGCACCGTACGAAATAACCGTTGTGGTGTGCTAAGTTGAACTAAATAGGATGTCTGTGAATTAACACGGGAGTGCCTTCTATTGAGATGAGTAAACAAAACAACAGCTCATGAAAAATCAATCGAGAATAAACAAAGCCGAGGCCTTTTTACAACACTTCACAGAAACGCTGAGTTACAACAGTATGTAGAGAGAAAACCGGCAGTGGTAACGGTAAGACAAAAGCAAATGTGGTGTTGGAATCGCGACCTGTACGCTGAGGCCTTACAATGTTCTGTCTGCCACCAGTTGATGAATAATGATTGTGAGAGTGATGTACTGCATATCTGAGTACCCAATGCATGGACTCGCTACCACGCAGTCACTGGGATAAAAAATAATCAGTAATAAGAACTTATAACTCGAATTGGCGAAGATTTTAACAACACCGAAGTACTTCCGGACGTGAGTTCGTCCCTGAAGGCAGCAAATGTCCGAATACATGACAACAACATCAAAGAAATCTACCGCACTTATGAGAGCAACGTGTGCAATGTGTACTGTTCATAGTCTGCTAGCTAGATGTGGTCATTTGTTTGCCGGTCACGTTGCTTATACGAAAATAGTAATGCGAAATATTCTCCATTCTTACTTGTTAATCATGAGGGCTGATAGTGAGCAGAAGCGGTAAAGAGGATTGTTCGGCAATGGCGAATTTTATGAGTGATGTGGTGATAAAACGCTGGCCTGTGGACTTAAGTCCCCCAACACTATCCATTTTGCCCCCCCCCC